>JAHXMU010000025.1:1108220-1141922 GCA_019455685.1 Philornis downsi
GTTGCTGTGTTGTTGCTAGTTTCCTTGTTCATAACCACTATGACGATCGTTATGATCATCATACACAGTTATTATTTGTGGTTATTGCCAATCGATTTGATCCATTTGAGAGCCACTTCATGAGACCAGGGTTCAATTAAAAGTTGAGCTCCTCCATATATTGACTGTCTTCTCATGCAATGTCCAATCCCGGCCACCCCACCTTCCCGCAGCCCAGTTCCACACACACAAAAATTCAATTGAAATGCCGTAAAAAGATGTTGCATTCAATTCAATTTTTGTATTCTAGTCATCACCATTGCCGACATCGTCATCGCCACAGCCATTATGGTTTCGAAAATGCGATCAGTTTTTGTTTTGGTTTTCTTATTTTTGAGTTGCAGATGCATTTTTGTTCATTATTGCATTTTAGATTTTTTTTTTTTTTTTTTTTTTTATTTTGTTGGTTTGCCGCTTGTTGCACCACGAGCTTTTCCTGTAATAAACTTATAACGATTTTTATGTGACCATTTAACAGAGGGGCAACATTTGGACGAATGATGAAATAAAAAACACAAAAACAAAAACAAAGGAATTTATGAAGAACAACTTGGATCACCGCTAAGTCGCCATGTGTTTGCCTTCAAGTGTTTGAGAATAATGGGCGAATATTTTCCATCCGCAATTGGATTTCATTTTCCAAGTAGAATTTAATAGAAATGTTGACTACATCGATGTGATTGGTGTACTAGTTTTTGGTGGGGAGAAGACGAGGGCAGACATTATTTTATTTATTTTAAAGCGATGAAGGGGGATATTGAGATTTCAGTAATTCAAGGTAACATGCTGCAGAATTAGTTGCTGCATTACATCTCTAAAGGGAGCAGATAAGACTTGCGCACATTCAGTGGTCAAGTTTTCGATTGCTTAAATACTTTCCGATACCTCGATATTACTCACAAAGCTGGAACTATTCATATAGCATAGGAATGTGCTTGCCGATGTAAACAAAATGATCACGCCCCAAAAGCTAGCAGATGGTTGTCCGAAAGATTAGAACCTATAATTTGAATAAATGGCTGTGTTGTTAGAAGATTCATATAAGCTAATATTGTTCTCTCACACCATCAAGTTTATTTGTGGAATCCTTTTGTCTTTTCGCATAATGTGATCTGGCCGAAATAAGCGTTGAACTTTAAGGCGACGATGTTGAAGACCCAATAGTAGTGGTGGGTCATCTTTATATATATAATTCTACTGTACGGGCGTTGTCAGTGAACTCCTCCTAAACGGCTGGACCGCTTTGCATAAATTTTTGTATGTGCGTCTGGGTGGTGCCCGGGATGGTTTAGATTTACAATTCGGTCCAATTGGACAAAGGGGCGTGGTACCTCCCATACAAGCAAAAAATTAAAAATCAATTATTTCTGCTCCTGCTTACGGTATTTGAACAAAATTTGGTGCGTAGGTTTGGTGTACATATCTTAAGTGCTACTGCAAATATGGGCGGGATTGGACAATGGGGTGTGGTACTTCCTATACAAACCATAAATTAAATATCCAATATTTCTGCTCCTGCTTACGGTATTTGAACAAAATTTGGTACATCGGTTTGATGTACATATCTTAAGTGCTGCTGCAAATATGGGCGGGATTGGACAGTGGGGAGTGGTACCTCCTATACAAACCACAAATCAAAAAGCAATTATTTCTGCTCCTGCTAATGAAACATTTCCAATAAAAATAAAATTTGAAGGCAAAGCAACGTTTGCCGGGTCGGCTAGTACATTTTAAAATATGTTTATTTCTAGAAAACTCAATACGTCTCCGCCTGCTCTCCTAATCATTAAAGACTGATCGCCGTTTACCAAACTCTATCCGGACGCAGATAAAGCTGGATTATTGTTATGGAATTTTTGTTCAGTGAAATGACAATTTTCCTGCTAATATGATTCTTGTACCAGAAGTCAAAGTTACGCTTCACACCAACCATGAAGACCTTTTGTTCATTGAAATTTCATGTTCGTCTCTACCCACAATCAAACTCATTTTCGCTAAAACTTTTCCTAAATTCAAAAGAACTGTAGAAAATTTATAGGTACATGTTTTCGTCCGATAATAAATATATATGTCATCGTTGTACGGAAGCATGATATGTCTTTTCTTCTCCAGTCTCAGAAATCTGGTGCTTTTAACGGAGTTTCGGTGGCCTTCTTCTGCCTTGCTTGTCGCTAATTTTAAATCCAAGACATAATACATTTCGATTAGAATCATAAAGCATGCATTCGTCGATCCAAATCATGTTTAGCAGCTAATGCGTGTTCATTACCATTACCATTACTTTGTGGACAATTCATCAGTATTTGCAGCTTTATTGTTCTGAGACCCTGATATTACTATTGTTAATGTATAAACTAATGAAATTTATATCTTAAGTATTCTAATTCCTATGACTATTTCTGTAGAAAAAAGCTTTCACCTCAGCATTTTATCAGTGACCTTTCACCCCATGCTGTTGTCACTTTGTGATAATGAAATGAGTTGAGAGTTAGTACTCAATCTCCAGCAGCAGCTGGCGAAACATCATTTTTGGCATAAACAAGAAAAGAGAACTAAACTCATCGTCATCGTACGGATGTGAAATAAAGATATTGTACACAATTTAACCTCCCATATTTTACCTCTCATTTTCATCTTGCGAATCTATTGCTGATTACCACCACTCGCATATACAACTAATATGGCCTCAGTTTTTCTTGGTGTTGGCCAATCTATGTCATCATCCATAGTCAGCATAATTTCATCACATGTTTTTCCTCTTTGACTAGATTTTTATCGCTGTCCTTTAATTTATAACTTTTCAAAAAAAAAAAAAAAAAAAATAGGGTTTCCTCACTATTCTTGTACATTTCTAAAAGCCCGCTTCCAAATCGTTACAATTGGCTGCAGCATTGCCATGTACACAGTAACGTTTTGCGCAGACGATATGCGACACTCCTAATCATACAACAGTTTGTCTTGGTGCGAACTAAGCAATTTTTGCGGCAGTATGAAACGAATGCATAATATATTTCCACCGTATTTCACTAACATCAGGATTGCAGCCTTTTTGTCGCGATAATGCACAGTTTGCGAGAATTTGCTTGAGGATGTCCAGCTTCCTTTTGTCTTGATTACGTACATTTTTGGCTCTGATCAACCTCATCTGCTTGTTAGCTGCAACTAGATGGTGATCTGAATCTAGCAACACAAATCGCATACTCGACCATGACTCCAGTAGCATTTCGTCCATCTATTACCACGAGATCAATGTGACTTCTCTTGAAGGGAAAGCTAAATCGACTAGTGCATATCTTTGTAATGGAATTGGACTCCTTAGCACTGGCTAGAAACCACTGGTTTGAGCGAATATATTGAAAGTATTCACAAAATATGGCCTCACCACTAAGTTGTGGTTGAAATAACCAGATATGAAACGTTATATTATAAGATTGGACACCAGGCAAAACTCTAACCATAAAATATTAGATATTTAGTATCAGTGTCACATATTTTTTGAGTGAAAATTTTGAGTTTTGGGGGAATAAGTGTCATAGTCTACAGCATTTTATTTACTTATTTCGTTTAAAGAAATTTGTAGTTGAGGCAGGCATATCATTTGCCAAGGATGATTTTAGTGGTGTAAGATATAGTGACAGTCAATGAACTTTGCGGAAGAAGAAAACTGTACGAAGATGCGGTATTGGAATCATTATTAGAGGAAAATTCGTGCCGAGCGCAAGAGGAACTTACGATTGAATTAGGATAGACCGAACAAGCAATCGTTTCAAATCGTTAAGAATGATTGAAAAGGAAGTAAACTGGGCTCCGTATGAACTAACGGTCGAAAATTTAGAACATATGAAAAACCGCTTGCCAAGAATAAGCGAAAGGGATTTTGCATAATACAGTCACGAGTTTAAATAAGGATCCATTGCAGTCACTCACAGAAGAGGAAGTCATGGGGATAACAAAACTATGTTTCAACACTGTTAGCCAAGTCGAATATTTGTGGAAAAAAGTCATGTTGTTTATTGGGCATGACCAACTTGGTGTCGTCTATTATGAGCTGCTCAAGCCGGAAAACGATAACATTCTTCAATTGCATGATAATGCTGTTCCACATGTTGATGTGCCGAATAAAATCTACTTCACCGTATTCACCAAACATTACTTTTTCGGATTATCACCTATTCCGATGGCTGATCTGTTTGGGGCTGAGTCGGTTGTCGAACAGCTTCTAAAGACGAATCTGGCTATCGACGTGGTGTTCATGAGTTGTCAGAATGTTGGCAAAAATAGTGGCGAGCGATGGACAATATTTTGAAAATCACATAACGTATCGTCTTTTCACAAGAATTTGTCAAAATTTTTGAAAAGAAAACAAAGCGGTGGCAACTTACTCCCAATAATTTGTTACTTACTTTTTTTCGGCTTATTGTTACTTTCGAACGAAAGAATTATTCAACACATGCCAAATGCAGAAATTTATAAAAAATATTCACTTAGAATGTTAAAAATTGTCAATTAATATGACCTCACAAGGTTATTCAAAGATACCAACGTGACTCTTAAAGAGTCATAAAATGAAAAATATACAATTACTTCCCAACAAGGGAACGCAACCCAGTGCTTAAACAATGTCGTACTCTTTTTCTTCTTCTTCGTCTTCTGCTTCTTCTTCTCTCTTTCTGCATTTACTTTGTACACCTTGTTTGTCCAAAAATTTCATTCCGACAAGGAATGGAAGTTTTAATTAATTCAGCTCAAATTTCGAACAAAACTAAAATTAATAAAAATAAATTACAATCAAACCCAGTAGGCCATATGAAGTGTCGAAATTTGAAAGAAGAAGTCTCTGGAAAATGACGTTACAAATATTTCCTTAATGAATTAATCAACTCTCATAAATCATTTTCTTGACAATATCTTGTCTAATTTTAATAATGGCGGCTGATTTTAATAATGTCTCATAAATTTCCATAAGCAAGCTGCCTTCTTAAATTGTCAAAGATGTGACTGTCAGAAGCGAATCCTATCACAACTCCACCGAAGAAAACCATATCCTTGTGGCTTTCGTCTACGTCCCGCAAACAGTGTTTTAACAATCAAATCAAAATGTTATGTTGTAGTTTTAAATACTTTTGGTCCCACTGTACCGTTTTATACACCACTAGGCTTTTGGCACGTTTTAATGTCCATTAACGAGCAACAATTGCAATTTAAACTAGATCTCTTCACCGACTGGCAACATAGAGAAGTGTGCAGCGATCCCAACTGCAGCGTGGACTCGCATGCAATTCGCTGAGCTCTAGTGATGGCATCAGGCCACAGCCAAAATCTAAGGAAACCACCTCTACACTTCGTGTTCATATAATGGCCAGCCACACTTTGCCTGAGCCCCATTATGTTAAAGGTATTTTGGGCAAATTTTGATATCAACCACAGGGTGGTTGCTGCTTGGTGATGACGGTAACGGTGGCGGTGAAAAAGTACATATATTCTGAGGGGGACGAAGAACGCCTAGTTGTGTGTTTGTCTCTATAGTGTAGATGGCGGAGGTGGGTTGTGATTTTATTGCGTTGCTGTAGATGTTGTTCGCTGCAAGGAATCAGTGCATAGAGCACAAATAATAAAAAAATCGATCAAACTTCTGGGCAATCGACCTATATTCCGTTTGCAGTGGTTTTTTGGTATTGCTGATGCTGCTGCCGCTGCTGCCATCCAATGGTATTTTTATGTAGTCCACATTAGCGGTGATGAGGCCAAAAGTAGAAGAAAAAAAAATAAAGCCAAGAATGCAAACCAGTTCTGGTTTCTACGGATTGAGGATACGTGGATGTTGGCTGATCTAGCTTACGACGTACTAACGAAACGAGTGCAGTGCAATTGAATGAGAGTATCTATCGTATCATATGATTTGCATATCTGGTCTGGTCTACCAACAAAATAGAATACAAAGTCTAGATGTGGCTCTGAAACTGAGGAGCTGTTTTAGCGCTTGTGCAATTGCGGAGTTGCTCACTGACTGGCTCATGTGTCTGGGCAATGGCAGCGATACGATGTGGTGCCACGGATGAGTGTATGCTTAGGCACATTGGGCGGTCATTAGAATTCGAGCAAAATAGACAAAAAATATATGTATTTATATACATATAATAAAGAAACCATCGCCGTAGCCATCGTCATCATCAGCACAGACTTGGCGGACCAAACAGCGGTGGCGACGACAATAACGACAACGGTAACGACGGTATCGACCCACCTAAACTTGTTTGGGATTTTGTTAGTTGGCTTGCATTTTGGTGTAGCAGCCGTTTCGGTCTTCACGTAAGTACGCCATCGTCGCCGTCATCATTGCCATCGTCATCACAGTCATACAGGGGGTACAAAAATCTGTAAAACATCAGCGCTCGGCTAAAATGTATTAGTAAAGCATAGACCACATTCGGTGCGCATGTTGCAACTTTTAGTGTTACCAGTAAATAAAAACACAATAACAACAATAACAACAACAACAACAACAATAGCAACAGAAACTGTTGCAAAACGTAGCATCTAATCGCATCTTGCTTACTTCATTCATTGTCTGCTGCATCCTTGATTGAAACATTTTGATGATTCTACGAAATCATCTACAAGGAAACGTTAGCTAGCATATCTCTGGGGAGAAAACTTGCCATTTATTTTATGCACCCTACATACGATTATAACCATTTGCTGAAATTTATCCATGCTTAGAAATGACCCACTGAAGTTGTTCGTAGTCCAATTGGAACACCAACTCACAAAGCGATTTCGAGCAAAATAATTGAACAAGTGAATGGATTCTCCTCTTCTTCAACAAGTGCAATTACGTTGCAGTTGAAGTCTGTGGTGCCACATGTGGTGCTGAAATCGCCAAAAATTTACTTTATAGGTTTTCTCCCTGGCGGCACAACAACAAACTATTCCAGTTGCTCAAAACTTACAACTGGACCATCAAAATAACAGCATCAGGTCCCATCCGCCACGAGAAGTGTTAACCTGGCGATCATCGATTTGATATCTACAAATGTGTACACTGGCTCGCATTTGCTTCTTACACCAATGTTAAACAAATAAAATTTTTATTACGTTTTTATTACAATGGCGAAAATGTGCTGCTGCGATAAGGAGTAGACAAGCACGCCGCTCACGGTCTCAAAGCCATATCAGCAAGTGGAGGGGATAAACGACGCAAATGAAATAAAATCACAGTTTATGATTTATAAGGCAAAGCGCACGAACACGAAGAGACTACTTGGACTTTCTTTTCGATCGAGTGCAATGTTAATAGTTCATGGTCAATTGATTGTTACAATTTAGTATGGGTGGGTCTACCTCTTTTTTTTTTTTTTTTGAGAAATTCCTTTCCCGTCTAAGAGTTCAAGCGAAGATCGTGACGAAAGTAGTTTATGGCCACATGTGAGGATTGCACTAGATTTTCATCCAAATGGAAAGGAAAGTTGCCGACAGCGTCAGTTGCGAGAGGGGAAAGAAATCATATATACAATGCAATAAAGTCAGATAAAAAGTTGTACATTTGGATTAATTTATATTTGAGCACAGATATATTTCTTTGGCAATTTTATTTAGTGGTTGTTTAACTACATCATGTGCTAAAGTCATTATGATTGTCGGAGCAAATGATGCTACAGCTGCGCTTTCATGTGTATGTTTGGTGTTAAGCTCGACTATTGACCAATTATGAAAGGCGGCCGGAAACCACAAGTCTGAATGCCGACCGAAGGATTATCGTTGCCATTGAGAGGATTTTCCATTGGCCACAAGGACTTTATTGAAGGCCAGATGAATAGGTTTTGGTTTGCGGTGCTACATGACCAAATAGGCACGACATGCATTATTTTGCCGTACAAGTTTGTTTACTTTAGGTTTCAAAACAGGATAGTTTTTCTGTTAGTTCGAAGCAACTTCTTAGAATTTGTACCACAAATGGAGTCACAGACTTCAAAGCTGTAGAAAAAGCATTTGATGGCAGGTCTTACCACACTTGTGCCCACACACAATGTTTACGACACTGCAAATGTTATCGAGACTATAATTTGACGATATATAGAGTGACACACCAATTGTGATACAATAAGGAATTCAAATATTTTTTTTTTTAAATCAATGTATTTCATTTATCTTTTTTTATTGTGTAGAAAATTCAGTTATATTTCACATAACTAATTTGTTTTGAAGATGATGGACCGTAAAATGACCTCTATGCTCGTTCACACATATGCGACACCTGATCAGAAAATTACCCATTGCGAGTTGAAGTCTGGTTCACCTCAATTATCGTTTTAATAGACTGCATCAATTCAGTCCAATTCCTTGGTTTCGTTTTGTACATCTCTTGCTTGACATAACCCCATAAAAATTAGGCTGATGCAGTCAGGACAGGGCACCTTTTGGGCCAGCAGAAAGTGAAGTTTCTGGATATTAATTTGTTTTGGAATTTTCATTGGAACTCCGCCATAACTGGTCCGGCTATGTGTGCAGTTGCTCCATCTGGAACCAAGTGATATTAAAAAGGATACGTCGATACGGCGCAGGTTTGGGTAGAAAAAAAACTCCTTAAACATCTTTAAATAAGGGTCCCAACTGGTCCTCGTTTTGTGTTTGTAGCATGATTCGTGCGCCACCCTGTCCACCCGCAAATACCGAACTTTTCGGAGAAATGTCTCTTTCATATGGGCGAATATACTTAACGAGTGTAAAGTTCGAAACATAACTATGCAGATGACTCGACAGACGTAAAAACTATAAATTCTGCGGCATGAACTCGGATTAGGAATCGTAATTGATAAGACACTTTGTAATGTTGTTCGACACTATAAGCGACCAAATATCAAAAATTTCCCTCAAAAGAAAAGATAAAATAAAAAATTAATTTTCTGACTAAAAAAACTACATGACCTGTGATGCACTAGCGACGACATTAAATTCAGCTGTGTGGTCTTAATGCCAAAATAGCAAACGAAGATGTTTTTGACACAACAAACGTTAAATTCGTCTTCGATAATGTATTCAGAATGTGTAAGTTAGCTGCGTCGAGAAAGATGACTGTGAAGCGTAATTCCAATGCAAATATTGTCGTAAGACTGTTGGGCTATACCTTGAAAATATGATCAAACGTATTGATCGCATGATGGGAGATTTGCTTTCAGTTTAATGGTCGTACATGTGATCCATGATGCGAACTATATCCACAAAACTCCAGACTTCCAAGATCGCTGCACCCTCTCAATCATTACGACACAGCGCTTATAATCTGGATTTTTCTGACAATGGCAACGTATTAAGCATTCAAAAGGAGCTGTGGCTAAATTCCTATTTGAATAAAAAAAATTGTGGTTATAAACAGGAGGAAAAGGATAGGAGGAAAAGGATCCCGCATACGATATTGTAACTAATTGTAATGTGTGATTGCATGGGAACGCTATAAGGACAATATAAGACAAGCAGACAGTCATTTTAAATGGACGAAACAGTTGTAGAAAATGTGGGAAAGCGAGTACGTAGAAAGGCAGAAGAATGTTCTGCAAGGATATTGAAGAGAAGTTAATGACGAATTCCTAGAGTTTGCTGCAAGGTATCCCTTTAATATGCCAAAACGAGGTCAGAATAGCAATATTATTGCTTAGTAATAGCTCTGTCGATGGTTGTTTGCGAGATTGAACCCGCGATCATGCGAACGACAGTCATGGGTACTAACCATCGGCTTGTGGTACTAACCATTGGCATGTGTTGCCGATGTCAGAGTCATGTGTTTGAAAAATTCTGTCCAGGTGTGTGCAGAATAGTAACTGTTATGGGATCAGTATTTCGGATCAGCCATTCACCCACTGATTGCCTTTTTGAGCGTATTGAGGGAACTGATTGCTCGTGCATTGCTATAGACTTGATAAATCACCAATTAACTAAATGTTAGCGCTTGCTAAATTCTTGAAAATACCAAAAATTAAAAACAAATTGACAAATATCATCCTTTTGGCCATTGTAAAATGTTTTTATGTAGTCCGCAATGACAAAAATTATTTACAGATTTAACTTAGTTTAATATACTTGTGAGTGAACATAATAAAACTTTGTAGTAATTGAACTTTATAGAAGTAATCGAACTTTGTTGAAGTAATCGGACTTTATGGAAGTAATCGAACTTTGTGGGAATAATCGAACTTTGAAGATAGCAAAGACCTCACCCAGCCATTTTACTCTTTAGATAGGGCGACAGACTGTCGAGCGGTCTGTTTTAAACAAATGCAAAAAACCGTGGGAAAAACCCACAACAATAAAACCGATTTGTAACAAAAGTGTAAGCCTTTCGAGAATGTAACAAACTCCGATTCATAAGAGAAGAGTCGCAAAAAATCGAATAGTCATTTCTGGAGATAAATTATTATGTTAAACTGATATTAGTTGACTGCCACAAAGTTGTTGAAGATTGTACCTTCAATTTTGGTATAGTTATGAATTTCAAAAGTCTTTTACAAGAAATTGGATGATAGGAATCGAAATAAATTGGTATTATTGCAACGTATTATACTTTGAAAATATTTTGCTTATGTTGAGAATTTAGGCAAAAACCCTAAATTATTATACAGTGTAATTACAAGTGCAATAGTTTTTGTAAGATGGGTTTGTCATTTCGTACTGCAGAAGTTAGTTCATATCAGATTATTATGTTCAATTATAACCGTTTAAATTTGAAAATGAAATATTTATAGAACTGGAAGAAATAAATTTGCCATATTTATAAATTCTCGGCCTGATGGAAACTCTTTATGTATGTTGTTGCGACAAAATTAAGCTTTTATTTGACTACATAAAGAGTTTCTAATCTTCCAATCTCCGTTATGCTGCATAACAAAACCGATGTCTAACTCACGTTACTTGCTGATATGCATCACAAGTTTCAATCTCGTTTTTTGAACAACCCTTGGGCGAGTAGGAATTCTTGAGCTGAAATAAAATTGAATTAAAAATATTAATATTATAATATTTGTCTTTTATTCTTGCTTCACGAGTGTTGCGTTATAATCCCGCAAATGTTAGAGTAAATACAGTCCATTAATATATCATATTTTGAAACGGAGCAATACGCTACTGTAAGAGCACTTTTTATATTATTTTCTCAAAACTATCATTATTTATTCATCCAAGTTTATTGTGTCGCCTCCAAAGTATTTCGTCAGAGTGGGCTGCGATTCACAGAGAGTCTTTTCAACCGACTCAAAACAGTGCCTCCGTTATTCCATTTATTTTGAGTTTAGGAGTTTAGAAATCGCACCGTGCAAAATCATTTGAATACAGTGGTTGTGAAGTGAAATTAATTAAATTTTGGTCGCAACAATTCAAAAACTGAATGATTTTTGCGCCAATCGAGATTTAACGCATCTGAGGTTCAAAATATTTTTTAAAATGCAGTTCACTGATCCGTTTGAAATGTCAACATTATCAGCAAGATGTCGAATATTTAATCGACGAGTTTTGAGCACCAAATCCAGTATTTTTTGGTATTTATTTACATCGGTAGATGTTGATGGTTGTCTTCAACCCGATTGAGATTTAACGCATCTGAGGCCCAATTTTTTTTAATTGAATTGACTGATACGTTTAAAATTCCAACATTATCAGCAAGGTGTCGAATTCCAAATCTAGTATTTTTTGGACGTTGCTTCCATCAGTAGATGTCGATGATTGGCTGTCTTCAACTCGATCGAGATTTAACGCATCTAAAGTCCAATTTTTTTTTTTTAAATTGAATTGACTGATACGCTTAAAATGCCAACATTATCAGCAAGGTGTCGAATTCCAAAATTAGTATTTTTTGGACGTTGCTCCCATCGGTAGATGTCGATAATTGTTTGTCTTCAACTCGATCGAGATTTAAAGCATCGGAGGTCCAAAATATTTTTTTAAATGGAGTTGACTGATCTGTTTGAAATGCCAACATTATTAGCAAAGTGTCGAATTCTTTATCGAAGAGTTTTGAGCAACAAATCTAGTATTTTTGGAGTTTGCTTCCATCTGTAGATGTCTAAAATCGTCTTCAACTCATTTTCGGCCCCAATTGAGCATTTTATGCAACTTGCAGACATTTCTTTCCGACAAAGTCTGTTCATTGTTCAATTTGAATGAATTAAATTAAAATAATTTATTTTATGATTACTTTTTAGGATTTTGTTGAGTTCATTTTGACATCTTCAAGAGTATTTATTTATTAGAAAATGTTGTGCGTGAAAACCGAAATATTTTCTTAACGATTTTCTTTGTGGCGTTTGAATTTATTGAATAAACTAAAAAACGCTTCAAATAGTTGACACAGTAGAATTTAAGAGTGATTATAAAATACAATAAATGATATTAATGTATTGTTGAAATTCCAATTTCATTTAATTCACAACAGTTTCTTAATTTTATCAGCTTTTTACTTAGAATTTGTTTTATATTTTGATTATTGTTACGATTGCAAAATAAAAAAAGAAAACCCGGGTCGCAGCCATAGCGAATACGTAAAAAATAATTGCAACGAAAGTTGAGTACTTTAATAACACAAATCTTTCAAATCATAAAAGATGTACATTCTATTATATTCTGTTATATTATTGAATAGAATCGATTTATATTAGAATATCTTCAAATAATGTATGGAAACTCGTTACTGTTTGATATCTCCAACCAGGATTTATCACAATTTTGATGTTTTCTGTGCTCCTGCATTACGTCTTCTGGCCATTATATGTTAATATAATAATTTGGTACCATTACAATGCTCCTCTGAAATGCATGCTCACATTATCTTTTTGGAATTGTATCATAAACTACAACAAAGATTGAACCCAGTCACAAGATAATGAGTGGGACGTCAGTGCCGTAAGATGGATATCGTTATGTTCACCTCTAATTAAAACATATATAAATCATTCGATTACCATTTCTTCTTATTAATATGTGTACGTCGAGCTTAGTTTATTTAGCCAATGTTCTTTCGTAACATTTCCTGTTTGTGTTTAACAAATAAGACATGTCAAGTAACAATAATATTTAATTCAAATCATAGACAAATTCCCACATTTACGCCATTGGAACTGGCAGCCAAACAGCCAACCAATCAACCGCCCATCCCACCACCAGTCATCCATCTCGTATTTCCATCCAAGCACCACCTTGGTGGCATTAACAAGTAATTCCCCATCTATCAATTAGCGCGTTCAATTTTTTTAGCCGTTTTTTTTTTTTGCTGTCTCTCTCTCATTTTCAACACATCCAAGTAATTAATTCTAACAACAGCAACAATATCAACGGCAGCCAGCGACAGCAACGGCAGCCCCGACATCCATATGTGAGACGTAAAAAAGCAAACGCATCGATTCAAACTCGTTGCGAAATGAAAGCAAAATTATTATTACACATTTAAGCCATGTAAAGAGACGAACGGGCAGACGGACAAACATACACACACACACACACGCACGCACACACACACACATGTCCACACACTTAGAAAAAACGTCGGCCTCAACTAAAAGTGACAATTTAATGGCGTGAGCATAACGTCGTCAATAGCCCCAACTACAACAATAACAACAACAGCAACACTAACAAACGGTTTATTTATTTGATCACTGGAATTATTGGTTAGAAGCTGCTGTTCGCCGATTGAACACAATGTTCGTTGAATGGATGTGTGTGTGTGTGTGTGTGTGTCACCATTTGTGCTTGTAAGCATCCATACAGCTCATATGAATATTCTGATCCCAGACATCGTAAGGTGGTGTAAGCGAGCGTATGAACGCACTCTTACGTCTGTATGCAGATCGAGGCGCAGATACGGCCACAGACGCAAATATATGTATTTACAGACTCCTACCTGACGACATTCAGGCTATCGCAGTTTTTTTTTTTCTCTGAATTCTTTATTTCAAGTGCAACTGGTAACAGTTAGAGTTGCCATATTTTGAGGGGAGAAATGTGAAGAAGAGCAGGAGGCAATGATCCAAATTTTGATCATTGCCTATTTAATCGTAAAATATACATTAGGTGCGCAACTAAGTCCCCGCTGTTTGCCAATAGATGGCGCCAGCTGTATGTGCTAGTCGATTCTGCCATAACCTAAACGTCATAAGTCAAGTTTAGGCATATACTAAACATTTCACCTCGACACAAAAGTGATTTTCTTTTGACATCATATTCTTTTCGGCTGTGTGAATATGCATGATTTTGTGCCAAATAATCATCATATGTGGGAAGTATTGATTTTCTTCTTTCAATCTAAGAAAACGGCGGCTGAAACTCATCGAGAGCTTTAAAACGTTTACGGCGATGATGCTTTAAGGGAAACAACGTGTCGATATTGGTTCCGTCGCTTTAGAGGTGGTGATTTTGATGTTGACGACCGTTCGCGTAAAGGAAGACGAAAAATCTTCGAAGACACTAAATTGACGGCATTGCTTGATGGGATCCGTGTCAAATGCAGCTATAGTTTGCTTCAGCATTAGAAGTTACCCGACAAGCCATTTCCAAGCGATTGAATGCGTTGGAAATGATTCAAAAGCAAAGAACTTGGGTTCCTTATAAGTTAAAGCCAAGGGACGTTCTTTCGCCTGTGAACAACTGATCCTGCGTCAAAAAAGGGAAGAGATTTCTTCATCGTGTTGTAATGAAAAATGGATTCATTACAGCAATCCAAAGAAAAGAAAGTCATGGGGGCTGTCCGGTCATGCTTCTACGTCGTCGCCTCGGTTGAATATTCACGCTGCGAAGGTTATGCTCTGTATTTAGTGGGACCTGGTCGGTCCCACCATCACTGGGGATCGGTACCGACTTCAATTAACGCGATTGAGCTGGGCTCTGCGCGAGAGAGGCACGAAAAAGTGGTTCTTCAACATGACAACGCTCGGCCTCACTCGGTCAAGTCCGTTAAAACCCATCTTTAAACGTTGAAATGGGAAGTCTTACCCCATCCGCTATATTCTCCAGATATTGTGTTCTCCGATTATCACTTGTTCCATTCGATGGCACACGGTATGGCTGACCAGCAGTTCCACTCACATGACGACATCAAGGAATGGCTAGATTCGTGAATAGCCTCAAAAGATGAACACTTTTACTGTAAGGAATTCGAGCTTTACCAAAAAGATGGCAAAAAGTAGAAGCTATCGATAGGCAATACTTTCAATGAATGATTTGTAAACATGATTTTATAATAAAATTAAATTTTTATATAAGAAAGAAAAACAGTGACCACTTAGTTGCGCACCTAATAATTGGGAACTCCAAAATAAAGACATTTGTAAATATTCAAATGACAAATATTCTAAATTAAAATAGACAAATATTGTCTTATTCGATTATTCAAATATCCATTCAGTGTTCTCAATACTTTAGAAATTCGCTATACTTCATATAGCTGGCAACCCCTGCCAAATGCGCCTTACATACTCTATGTGCGTTACTATCAATCGTAGACAATGTTATGACATACATACTTATGTGTAGTCTATATGACGATAGACGGACATGCCGGCAGCCATAGAAACATTTTTCATATATGGCCAAAGCCTTTAAGTTGATTACTTATTTTGCTCCGGTCGACACATGTAATAAAACAAAACCAACATTATTTAAACGGGCGAACGCTGTGAGCTGCGGCAAACAGGAAGCTTGTTAGCCATACTCTATCTCAATTTACTCTACTTTCGTCGTTGTTGTTGTTGTTGTTGGTTTTGTTGGCGGTGGTGTTCTAATGATTAAAAATCATAAAATATTAAACGGCCATTTAACACGGATATGCATAATTAAAATTGGTGGCTTTTGTTGTTATCATTGCAAAGACTCGTCAGAAATATATTTTTAAAATGAAGACTTATTGACATCCTGTCACAAATCTTGAGTTTTCTGCATACGATTAGCAATGTGAAACTTCTGCTGTAGCTAAGTTATCTATTAGTGTCTTACAGTGTCTAACGCTTCATATAGATCGTAACTGCAGTTAGATATTTCCGATAAAGGGCCTCATTATGTTGTAGTCTATTTAATATTCGCCGCCGTGGGTGCTGTTGAATTGTTAAGCTAAATAAAAGAGATTTTATTACGAGTTGATGATGTTTTATATGACAGATTAATTACATTTGTAAAATTTACAAATAGAAATAGAAGACATCAATTCTTAATATTACCCTCCTTACTTGAGTTAAAAAATGAAAAAACTTATTTTTGATAATTATTTGTGAATTGAAATTATAAGAAAAGATTTTACTTGCTGACATGAAGATAATCCGCAGGTTCATTGCACAGTGACGCGTAATGTATGAGATCATTGTCTACCCATCTGGGCTCCCAATATAATATGACAAGTTATGTAACTAAGAACACCGTGAACAAAAAAATATGCTTGACATTAAAAATCTCCGATAGATTTCATAAAAGTTGTTTTTTTTTAATAGTCAAATTTCAGAAATATATTCAATTTATCCTTTTTTTCTTAAATTCACCAAACTTACTTTTTTTCCAAATTAACCAAATTGTTATCCCCAATCAAAATTTTATATATTATGGATTTTTCATGAGATCAGGAAAACATACACATTTTGAAAACATAATACAAAAATGTTTTCATTGACGATTTCAAGGAGATATCAAACACAAAACACTACGTCAAAGGGAATAGATTAGCTTCTGAATATTTCGGTATTGAAAAACAGTTTGATCAAATTGTATCCTGCAATCAAGCCGCTTTACATCCTGTTGGCTTTGCCAATATGCAAAAACGTTATGTACGGAAATAAAAAAATCGATGTTTTTACGAAAATGTACATTTTGATGCCATCCATGGGCGTAAACATCACTGAGCCATATCTGTTCAATACAGTATTTTCAAAAGATTTTCTAAACAATGTACTATAAAATTGCATTAAACAACAATCGGGGCAGACAGAAGATTATTGAAGACGATTGTATAGGAAATCGTGCGAATCGTTCTACTGTCAACTGTCAATGGGGACTGTAATTTAAAGATTTTGAAGGAGTTTTTTTTTTACCCAGAACTGCGCCGAACACATTTTCGTATTAACAGCTTTGGTATCGTGGAACGTATGTCCACATCAACGTCAAATTTATTAATCCACCAAATCCACTAAATTTGTCAATAAATCCAATTTATTATACTAAAATGACTTATTCTAGAAAATGCTACGATATTTCAGAGAGAACACATATTTACATAATGGGTGCAACAAAG
Source organism: Philornis downsi (assembly GCA_019455685.1). Classification (NCBI taxonomy): domain Eukaryota; kingdom Metazoa; phylum Arthropoda; class Insecta; order Diptera; family Muscidae; genus Philornis; species Philornis downsi. Next base: position 1,125,511 of record JAHXMU010000025.1, read on the forward strand.
ACAAACATATTTATAGAATAGTGTTGTTTATCATAGACTTAATTCTAGAATGTTCTTATTTGCATAACAAGTGAAAAGGAGATAACAATAGACTATATAATGGGAGTGAGAGGAACAAACATAACTTACTGTCGTAAACGTAATTCTAGAAAAGTCCTATTTACAGATAAAGAGGGAAAGAGATTACATATAATATCCTACTTGAATGTTCTGGGAGTGGTTTTGATGATCCTTCTAGAATATACACTTAGAGAAATTACACTCACATACTAAACAGCATTTGGTTCCAGCAAGATGGAGCAACTGCACACACATAGCCATACCGGTTATGGCAGAGTTCCAACGAAAATTCCAAAACAAATTAATATCCAGAAACTCCACTTTTCTTACCTTTCTTGTTGTTCTCTGTAATAAAAACTGTTGTATTTTTCTTAATTTTCATAAACTGATGTGATTCTTTTAAAAATTGGCATATCAAAATAATTTGTTTGACACTTTTACAGAAGTTGTCATTACAAACAATTACAAACACAGTTCTGTTGGAAGAATTTGTTTTTATGTATTATCATTTACTTTACTTACTTTTCAAATTTTGCAAAGCTAACTTATTTCATTCCGTTTAAATTTATCTGTAAAGGAAACCTCAATTTCTTGTGCATAGAACGAAAGACTTAAGACACAAACTTCAGTCAATAACAAAATGTTCATTGCTGTTACAAAATTGACTTAAAAATGTCTTACTTCTAAGGGAAATAGTTCTCGTGTTTTAAATTTATCCTCTTAACAATTTCATATTAACATTCATCCCGATCATTTCATCTGGGAAGGACATTTGAAACAACACAGTTGCCCAAAAAGTCCTCGTAGTGTGTGTACTTATCCTATGGTCAGTATGAGCAAATCATATTTAACCGCATAACTTTGTTTACAGACAACAACAATAACAACAAATTAAAAAAAAAAAATCTCCAATAACAAAAGGAAAACATCTATGCAATGGACCAACAACTGCCCTGATCAGCCACTGCCAGGCGTGCACTCGATGCAATCGATGCAGCTCATGCACAGTGGACGACGCTTGTTTCAATTTCAAATGTAACAAGTCGTTTGTATGTTCAACTGTCCGTCTGCCTGCCTGTCCGTCTGTCTGTCTGTGTGTGTGTCCGTACGGGTGTACGGATGCTGATGCTGTTGCCTTAGATGTGTTTCTGTTAGTTTTTTTTTTTCGTGTGCTCGCTGTGTTCACAAAATATGAAAGTAGTTTTCTAGACTAGAACAAGACCACACCTAACAAAGTGTTTTAATGCTTTTAATGGATTCCAGCATCTGCATCGGTAGTCTCAAAAGCTGTGGCAACATTAACAACACAACTGTTAAGCCGTCGTCGTATTTTGTACTGCATATCAAAACAACAAAAACCTTTATGACACACAAACATGCAGTCAGCGCCCCTACACACACACACACACACACACAACCAAACAACACCATTGCTGGCGCTCATATGTAAATGGCCCGACGTGTGTGTGTGTGTGAGTGCGAACGTATTTAAGTACGGGTTTAATGTTGGTTTAGTACCCGTCGTACCCATTATTTAATTCATTTTAATATGGATTTCAATAGTTTTTACGAGTAGCTTAACTCAATTTCTTGTTGTTGTCGTTGTTGTCGTCGTCGTCGTTTTTTGCTGATGATGTTCTGTTGTTGCTGCTGTTGCTGTTGATGTTGATGTTGCCGTTGTTCCTCGCTTCTGCGGCTACATTTAAAGCTAAATATTTTTATTATTACGGCGTGGTTGTTGTTGATTCCACTGTTTTGTTGTTGCCTTTTTATGATATTCATTTATTTTCAGATTGTGTAGTTTTTGCCGTCCTTTGTCTAAATACAAAAAAACAAAAAAAAAAAAAAGAAAAAATGCAAAACACTTTCAAAATTCAACGTTTATTTTGTTACTTTTGATCTATTTTAGTTCCTTCTACCTTAATTAAATGAATGCATGTGTTTTAGGCATGTACGAGGGTAGTGTGACGAGTCAGCCAAGATATTTATGGTGAAATGCCAGCAACTGAGGTGTAGTGCTGTGTCTAGGCCTGAGTTTTTTGATGAACAGGGTTTCCAAAAACTTGGTAGACGTTTAGATATGCGTGAAAAGTATTTGTTTGATGTCAATTTGTTCAAAAAAAGAAAAAAAAAAAACACGATGAAAAAGTTGGCGAAGGATAATGACGACAGCGAAAATGTTATAAGTATCTGAATAAAGTATATCGATACAGATCGGGCAAAACTATAATCTGGAAATCCAATGTGCTCTCCGGTCGAATATTCTTAGAGTAGTTGTTTAATTTCTAGATTGATTGATTACTGGAATAATTAATTGACTAAGCGATTGTTTAACGCGTTGCCGCACACTTTTACTTTGGCGATGGCGCTCAGAAACACATTTTTTCAATTGTTTATGACAGTCAGATGAAATCAAGTGTAAGTTATATATTTAGACACAGTTTTTGCAAAAAACAACTGTCGACTGCTATAACCGTCATTTGCTCATCATGTTATTTTTTCTCTTCCCGAAGCAAATGACGGCTTTGACCGTCGTGACGACTATACGGCATTTGCTTTACTAATTCAAAATGCTTTACTAATTCTGCTTTACTAATTCTATGAATAAAAGAGAGTAAATAAGTGTAAACTTAACACAAGAAAATCAGTTTAAAACAAAGTTAACAATTGTAATTTATTTTGTGTCCCAACAAGAACGCAAGATTTAAATGACTGATGCAGCAATTGAATTGTTTCTCTGGCTGTATGACATATGGCGCCATCTTGTTGGAACCACATGCCCTCCACATTCATTTTTCCAATTCTAGGCACGAAAAAACTGGTTATCATTTCACGATACCGAACACCATTGACTATTTGCGCTTGACATGCCTCATTTTCATAAAAAAAAGTCTAATGATTCCTCCAGCCCAAAATCCACACCACACAGTGCCACGTTGAGGATGCATTTTCTTCTCGTGAATCACTCGAGAATTTTCCTCACCTCAGATGCGACAATTCTGCCTGTTGACGAATTCATCAAGACGAAAGTGGGCCTCGTCACTGAAGATGATTTTATCGGCAAAATCAGCATTTTCATGTTGTTTCTCCAATACCCAATTAACGAACTGCCTTCGCTGTCCATGGTCAGCTGGCTTCAGTTCCTGAGTCAATTGAACTTTCTATGCCTGAAGATGCAAATCTTTCGTCAAAATTCGCTGCATAGTGGATTTGGAGACACCAATTTGCTGAGCTTGGTGTCGAATTGAGGTGGATGGAGTTTGAGCGACATCATCATGTACAGCTGCGACATTTTCGGTCGATCGTTCTGGTCGAAGGCGCGTTGTTGTCTTTACATCACTAACAGAGCCAGTTTTGGCAAATTTATCCATTAATCTCTTTACAGTTGACTCTTTTGGATCATTATTGTGACCCCAAATTGATCGCAATTTGCGAACTGTAGCCGTAAAAACAATTCAATGGTAAAACAATTTCACAATGAGAATGCGTTGTTCATTCATGTAGCGCTCCATTTTTACTAACCTCGTACCTTCTACTAGCAAACAATAACAATTCTTCAAATGTCAAAAAATAACACTTCGAATGGCGCCAAATTTAAATCTTGCGTTTTTGTTGGGACACCCTTTAAAATACTAAAAATTAAATAAAAATTAATTCAGGATACAAATTACATACATATAAGACATAATGTTGTCTTGATAGGATTTGAAGCATTCTGGGCACAATGGTGGTTCAAAGTTCAAATAGTTTTATGCCATATCTTGTTTTCTCCCTCTTTTATATATTGGTGGAAATGTAGTCGACCTCGAAACAACAAAAAGGACTCAACCAATGAAAGTGCTTTTAGTCGTGAATATGCTGCTTGAAAACTAACTAACTAGAATTGGCTAGAATTTCGAGAAAATTTTGTTTAAATTTTGAATACTGCTGTCAACCTGTCCACTATAATGTCTATTGATACATCATAGTAGCTGTTCAAAAGGGCAACCCGTCACAGTATATGGAAATGTTGGTGAATAGTAAAGAGGATTATCAGTAAACTAGTGTTGAATCGAAGAAGCCTTTTTTCGAACTTGAAGGAAGAAGAGGCTCAAGAATTTTAGTAGTTCTCTTTCATTCGTTTCAGTGAAATTAATCTTTGGGGTATTTCTTGTAACAGCACGCTTGGTTTCAAACAAATGCTTTGCATAGCATTATAATTTGTGCAACTAACAAGTGTCTCAGCTATATTCCTTGAAAACAGCTGATCAAAAATATCTCTCGCAATAGACTACTTATTAGCATTAATTTTAACGCCGCATTCACCATCATTAAATGCAAATTAAATTAATTTATCTTTGTTATCACACCAAATATCTTCACAGTTGATAATTCGCTCATTATCTGTCGTTAATTGTGAACAATTTGCACCATCGCCACCGGCAAGGTAACCGATTTCTTCAGTGTCTTCATCCTCAGATGACACTATCAAAGCGAATTGCCAGTTGAGCTGCAGAGAACTCTGCTCACTATCGTCCGCATCAGCTTCGGATTCTTCGAAAACAAGGTTCTCATCATCATCAATGAGATCACAGTCACGTAATATTTTTTCGTGTATTTTCCGCAAAAGTCCATTTTAACGGTTAAAATTTTTTCTAAAAATATACACATACACTTACAGTGACGCCAAAACAAATATTTTCACTAATTTATGAAAAAATAAAATGTATAGCTAGTTAAATGTACAGTGAGTTAGTTAAAAATACTTACAGAATGGTTCGTCTTTACAGAAACATACTTTTCAACTGCGTGAACCGTCGTGAACGACTGTTATAGCCGTCATTTGTCTTTAACTGCCCAAATGTTTCAAAGCAAAAGTAAATATCCTGTCTGGCATACTACACCTTTTTGTTTCAATGTATTACTCAATAATTAACAAGTATAACCGTTATGTTCAATTTTTTTCAAAAAGTATTTATTTATTCATCAATTTCTGTTTTATTTCCTTTAAAGAAGTCCTCCTCAGATATAATACACTTGTGCCAGCGTTTCTTCTAATCGTCGAAACACTTCTAAAACGCACTTTTTGGTATCGCCAACAGCTCCTGTTTCGATTTTTCTTTTATCTCCTCAATCGTAGTAAAACGCTTTCCTTTCATCGGTGTCTTCAGTTTTGGGAAGAGGAAAAAGTCAGCGGGAGGCCAAGTCTGGTGAATACGGTGGTTGGGGTATGATTGTGGTTTTGTTTTTGGCCAAAAACTCACACACAAGCATCGATTTGAGAGCTGGTGCGTTATCATGGTGCAAAATCCATGATTGGTTTTCCTACAATTCTGTGCGTTTCTGACGAATTGCCTCGCGCAAACGGCGCATAACTTCAAGGTAGTATTCCGTATTGACCGTACGACCTTGTGGCTAGAATTCATGATGCGTTACGCCATTGCAATCGAAAAAAACAGTCAGCAAAACCTTCATATTTGACCGAACTTGACGTGCTCGGGCTACCAGGACGAGCATCTTCATTGACATCTTCTCGGCCTTCCTTAAACCGGTTATACCACAATTGAAGTGTTTTGCTCATAGTAGACTCGCCAAACGTCTTTGCACATTTAATTTCATTTTTTACACAAAACTTACCTATAATATAGTTTCTTTGATCCATTTTCTCGAATAGTAAAAAATCGAAGAGCACACCAAAACACGACTAACCTTTTTATTTGTAAAAAACAAACTGACAATCCAAAATGGCTGATATTGTCAACATATATAACAGATATGTGTACCAACATAACAGAAAAAATGCGAAAATCGAACATACGTAACTCAAACGTTTTTTGTCACACCTCGTATGCGCCAGTACACGTCGTACTAGCGCTGTTCTTATTTTTATTATTGATTAAAATGCGTACGACGGCTATAGCCGTCATTTGCGGCAATGTGTTTATAGGTTTATATACTAATTCAACAGGTAATTAATTGATTTATTGCTGAAATGATGTACCCTTGAGTTTGGTTATTGATGAAGTATTGGTTTGTAATGGTTATACCTGACTACAAACTTCCTTCAGTTCAGTTGTTCACACCAGTATGATCATAACTACCTCGTTACAAGTGTGTGTTGTACTTTTTGTGTGCAATCAATTGTTCATTACCACACCATCAAATAATCATTGTCATTGAACGTTGTTTTAACAACGTCAACAGGAACAGCAACAGCAACTCTTGCTGTTGTCCATAAGTATGTTGTTGTTGTTCAAACATCAAAAGCGCCACATAACTCTCCACATGCACTCGTGCTCCCATAGTTATGTACACATGTTTGCTGGTATTCTATTCTAATTACTGTGCTCATATTCAATTTTGCATTGTTGGCTGTGATGTGGTGGTGCTACTGTTCTGTCTCCATTTGAATTTTACTTCCTGATTAATGGCATGTTCAGAGTTAAAACTTCTATATTGAAAGTTGTTTCGAATGATCGAATGCAAAGTCAAAGTATGTAGATGGACAGACTGGTTGCTGATATGCGTTTTTAGTTCGCTTTAAGATGGTTGCATTTTCAGCTCCAACTTGATTTTAGTAAATTAAACGTTATTTCCATACCAGTGTTTTATTACTTATACGACACATGGCTAAATATTATAGGTGATATAAAAGAGGTTATCATTCATTTAGTTGACTAATCAAAAGAAGTTAACTTATGGAATTGTTGGGCTAAATATATCGTGATACCCTTTATGGTATGCTATCGCTTCTATACATAGATAGCATAATGGATTAGCTACAGTATTGATGATAACTCGACTGTATGTCAGCCACCCAAAATGTTAGTATTCTTATCCTTAGTGTCCACAAGCGAAAGGAGAAGGAGGAATATATTATTTGATATGACAACATATGTTTAACTAGTATATTTGTACCAAGTGATTTTGTTTTGAGTTGGGATAATTTTATATGATATTGAGAATTATAAACGTATGTGCGACTCTTGATATTGAAATTGGCGCAATATGTGCAGATCTTTTAATATTTGCATGTTGCTGTGTTTATGGGTGAGGCGCCATTAATTGCCAATTTTAATAGGCAAATTTGTGATATAAATTTTACATAAGATTTTAAGATTTTCAAATTCATTCCAAGTTTCTTAACGATACACTAAATGCCAATTTTAACAGGCAAACTTGTGGTACAATTTTTCCATAAGTTTTCAAGATTTTTAAACTGATTTCAAGTTTCATAACGAGCTTCTAATGTGTTTTTTTTAATCAATACTGTTGATAACAATTGAGCGCATTTTTTGAGTACATACTTAACTGTGAGATAAATGCAAATGGATCAGTGCTCTTAATGAATTGGCACTTAAAACAGGAAATCGCATCATCATCCCTTTGTCGATAAAATCCATAGCTTAAGAGATAAATGAACTGCGTATTTGCTCAGCGACTTTCTGAGGCTTTCGACATCAAACCAAGTTTACAAACATAAAATACCTTAGAGCACCTGTACAAATTTACAAAAAGCGCTCTTACTGAGACTTCTTCAATTCGCTATCTTTTTATAAAGGGTGGCGCATAAGTAACGTTAACGGTGACTATGTTGAATGCGTTCTTGTGCATCATTTGGTTTTAACTCGTGAACCAATTGCATCTTATACGGAAAAAAATATAACATATGTAAAATTCTTTGCAAAGGCCGCCTAGACATCTGTGACTGCTGAGAACGTCGCCTGATGGAAGTTTCGGGGTTTTCCTCAATACTTGCTTGCACTCGATCAAAGGTTACTTCATTTCGAACTGCACGAAGTTTTCCAGCATGCGGAAGATCACAGACGCTAAACCAATTGGTAAATTGTTGGATCGCTAGGAGCATTTCGAACATGAAAGAAATTTCGATATGATCTGAATAATCGAATGCTGACTTTCAAAGTAAAATTGAACAACTTTGGTTCTTTGTTCTGCGCTGAGCTTTTTTATCATAAATTTCCCAAGTATTATTTAGTTAATCCTGTAAAGAGACGAAAGAAAAGACTTAAACAAAAAATGTATTCACTATTCGTATTCAAATCATTACTTTATTTAACAATCATTGAATTTTCGAAAGTGAATGGCGTTCTTTGAACGTCATTTGTATTTTTGTGGTTCTATTTCACGTATTAGAGTCCAACAATAATCTCCCAGCATGCTTTTGTCCCAAAATCCTTGATAATTTCTTTCAGTTTTCATTAAATCTTGGTAAGACCGCCCTCTTGTTCGTCGCTCACCGCACCTAGGTTTTGTGGAAAAAAATCTAAATAAGAATAAAGAAAATGCATTTTGAGTGACATTCGTGCACCTAATTCGTGATAATTTTTTAATAATTCAACAAAAATTTGTTTGTACTCTTATTGTTTTCAAGAAAACTGTTTACGATGCTCTTGGAAGATTTCCAGGCTGCCTATTCTTTCTTCAATAAACATTATGAAAAATTGTCATCATTCAATACCTTTCTGATCTGAGGGCCAACAAATATGCCTTCTTTGATTTTAGCATATGAAATTTTAGGAAAAACCGCTAACAAATATTTAAATGCTGCACAGTCTTTGTCCAGAGCCTTGACAACGTTCTTAAAGAGGCCCAGTTTTATGTGCAGGAGCGGAAGGAGAACGTCATTTGAATCAATTAATGGTTTAATTGAAAAGTTTTGTTTTCCTGGTGAATACTCAGTTTTCTATTCTCACGTAGTCATGACATGTAGCGCGATTGTCCCATTAACAAAAGAAACAACAATATTTTGTGAAACCTCCTTGCATACCAGTCAAGCAAACAATAGCCTGAAACAGATTAATTTGCAGTTGTTTACGATGGTCCATACTATGCTCGTATGTACAAAGAATTTTAAATCACACACTTTAAGGTCACTACAGATCTTCTATTTATTATCATTGTATTTGAGTAATGTCAAAATTTCAGTCCTTGATTTGTAATTTTCATTTCTATTGATGGGATGAGCAATTGGTATGAATGGTTTTTTATTGCTAGTATGCAAAAGAAGAGCCTTTAAATTGTATTTAGAGCCATCAATAAATAATCTCCATTCAGTTTTGTCATATGGCTGGTTCATTTTTTGAAATAAATAATCAACATCAGTACAATATAGCATAGAGCGTTTCTTTTCAAAATATGCAGCCAATTCCAAGCTTCTATCTCTATAGATTGTAACTTTTGTCCCAACTGCAAGATGTTTCCACTGCTGCACGCTTGAAGCTAGTAATTCTGCGTCTTGCTTCGTTAAATGTAAATTCCGAATTAGATCATTCAGCTCAGCTTGAGTCACTAAATGGCAGTCATCATCAGCCTTATCCAAACTACCACTGCTGGTGAAAGATGTTTGGGACTCACTGGTCATAGCACTGGGAATGGCTGGTATTGGATCATTTGGATTGGATTGGATCATTTTGATTTTTCATATTGAATCTATCAACTTTTGTTAAACAGATAAAACAATTGGTTTGGTGGTTACTTGACTCTGTCCAAAGTACTGGAATTGAAAAATCGAAATAGATCTTCTTGCCATTTAACCACTTGTATAAAACAGTTCTGCAACTATTGCAAAACATTGTCAATGTCCACTGTTTGTCCAAGTTTCTGACAGCAAAACCAAAATAATGTAAATATTCATGTTTTAATGATTCTGATATTGCATATCCTTTTTCTTTAAACGAAATATTCACCTTGATAGTAACATCTCCTTGATATGATTAAACGCTATTATTATAAAAATTTAGAATGAATGTGGGCTTCTGGGAAAATGTAATGTCAGTATTGACTGACAAATTTGTGTACCAGCGTAGTTAATAAATATATAACAAAAAAAAAAAAAATTGCCTTCTGCTGTATTTCATTAGGAGCCGTACAATTATTTTGGGAAATAATAGCATTTTAAATTTTCTTTACAAATTTCCAACATTTTCGCATTCATAAAAAGTAATTGAGAATTTTCGTTCATTTGGCTTTAAGGCGCCTAGTTTGGGAAACAAACTATACTTGCCTGTTATCAGTGAATATCGAACTGTTTGGAAATTTCATCAAGTGACCAGTTTGTTTTCTAGATTTTATTTTTTTCTCCGTGAATTTTGTCTTAGTACTGAATTTTGTCTTAGTACTGACTGAGATTATTGTCCATTTGTGTCCATATGTTTGCTTTCGGAGAATTTCCTCTTTAAATTTTCTCCATGGAATTCGAACATTTGATTAACGATTGCAGAAGTTTTTTTTGTTTTGATTTGTGGACAAATTCACAAGTTACTGAGAGTTATTTTTCCAGGGTTTCATAACATTTATATATTTTAAATGTTTCAGTTTTTAAGCATATTGAAGTTTCAGAGTTAATGGTTTTGAATGAAGTCATATATTTTATTATTGGATGAGTTATCAGAATTGTTCTCGGTTTCCGATCATCAAATGCATGATAAAGTCCTTTTTATTATTCGATGATCAAATGGCGACGCAATAAAAATTTTCTTCAATTTTAATATTCAAGATCTCATCACGTTTTTCTATTTCATTAATAACTGAATTTCAGTTTTTCAGTTTTTTTATATTGATTTTTTGTATTGATGTTTCACTCAACATGGTTTTCGGTCATTGTAAGCACATTAAAAATTTCGAAACAAAATATAAAAATGGTTGAATTAAAGTTAAAAAGAAAAAGCAAAAATTGTAAAGCAAAAATTGTTTGAGTCGTTTGAGTTTTTTTTTTGAGTTTGAGTCCTTGATTTGATATTCGCAAAACAGAGTTTTTCATAATTTTTCATCAATTCTGTAACGAGGTGCGACATGTGGGGTCAGTTTTTCCACCATCGTAACAAAAACTTTTATATCGTATGTCCACGCCCACTTTTTTACTAATGTGATAGGAAATATTCTATTAGTGGTTTTGCTTCTGTAGTTTGTAATTTTTGATAGACGGACTAAAATACAAACAGCAAAGTGCGGATAATTTTTTGTACAAATCCTAATTAATCATTTTTTCTTTCATCGTTTGAGAAAAGTCCAACTAATGATGACAACAACCTCTAATAGTCTTATCATCGTATATCTTGAATTGATTTAAAGCTTTTGTCGCTCTGCTCATTTTATTAGATAGTCTGTAAGCTGGAGTGAAAGATGAAAAAAAACGCCACCAACTGCAGCAGGAACGATTTTACACAAAACAATCAAAAGCCAAGAAACTGTCAAAACTGGTCCACTCGCTGATATAATACTGTGGTCATAATCACTTTTGTAATTAACTTAAAACGTGTTTAGAATCTTTAACTCTGCCAAATGGATAACTAAACTTCACTGGATCCAATTGAGTTGGACTGAACTAAATAAACATTCGTACTTACATACAGACAGTTAAATACACACGAAATGATAACAATACGAGCGCATGAGTGCTCCATCCAGTGCATGGTGGACTGACCACAGGCCACAACAATTCCTCACTTGGCGAGCGATGTTGCTGCTGCTCCTGGTGCTGTTTTTGTTGTCGCTGGTATGGACAACCCATAAAGACTTTCAATTAAGAGTGAAAAATATCTGCTTAGAAAATAAAAACGACCAGAAGGAAAACCAGCCGAACGAAATAATTTATGATACAAATGAAAGCAAAAGTTGAGTAGAAAAAACGCGTCAAGGAATTGAAATTTTGTATTTTTATACGTTTCGTCTTTTAAAAAATATTTAACGGCTTGTCAAATGTATGCGAATGGCATGAATAATAAGTATATAATGAAACAAATACATCTCCCCACCCATTTGTAAAGTACACATGTTTGTACGAGGGTAGTTTGGCAACGAATACCTATTTAGCATTGCAACGTATTTTATGGTGTTCCAGGTCATACAGAACTGTTATTTTATCAATTATATACGATGACATGGGCTGGTTAACACCAAACCAAAACGAAGTCAGAATATCATTATCACAACTTAAGCTGCAAATGGCGATGTTCCAATATTGAAGAAGAATCGGCTTTAAACAAGATTTGGTTACACGAATGCATGTCCTGTGATTGGAATTTATGCGTATTATGTAATGTATTTAAAAAAAAAGGATTGCACCAACACCAGATATTCAAATTGCGACAAATCCTGGAGAAGATCCAGAACAAGAGATTGGCATATTCCTAGCATATGCTATGTATTTGTCACCTCTAATGCTGTCTCTGACGGCCTAATTCGACAAAAATTATTTGAAGTTATAGCTGAGCTTGGTGTTCTTGCAATATTGACACGATTTTGCGGAATGACGCTGGTTCACAAAAAGATAATATTGAGCTTTAGAAAATGCTTTAGAAGATGTTTGATTTCATTTTCTAACTTAAATAGAATATTCTAACGTCCCGTCTAAGAAAGCATAAACCAGTTTGGATCTGGAAGCAGATCTAATCAAGTATACATATAGGTAGACCCAGAAAAATTTCATATCTTACTGGCACAGATTAGATAAATATATAACTCTATAAAAAAAAGGATTCGAAGCGATATATATGAGATCTTGGCGGATGCAATGTGGTCCAGTGGCACATGCCAGATATAATTGGATCTATCGCAAAGTACAAGTAGATTTGCCGCCAGATGTGAGTAAATTAAGGCTCATATTAGGCACATCTTGGAAAATATAGTTAAATATTTCTCTAGATATAATAAGCCTCATAGCACCATCTAAATACATTCACATTTTTTACATGAAGTGTTATAACGGGTAGTTTAGAAAGTTCATTCGTATTTTAAAAGAAATTAATTTGTAAATTTATATACAAGAAAACAATTGTTGTTATCTATTATATAATCTCCCCCTTTTTTAATAACTTCTTCTCACCTCTTTGGGAGCTTTTTAAGTCCTCTCTCATAAAACTCGCATGGTTTTTCTGAAAAAAGCGTTCAATTTGATTTTTCACTTTCTCGTCGTTATGGAAATTTAAATTCTTCAAGTGGTTGCTTAGACTGCGAAGTAGGTGATAGTCGGATGGGGTGAGGTCTGGGGAGTACGGTGGGTGAGGTAAAGCTTCCCACCCAATCTCAGACAGTTTTGACGGGTCCGCAAGGCAGTGTAAGACTTCGATGTGAATGTGAGGTACCCCACACATCGTAGTTGCTCACAAATCCAAGCTGAGACTGATTTTTTTTTATTATATCAGTTATTACCTTAACTACTGCACGGGGATTAACAATAATTTAATCTCTCACCCCCTCGAAAACAATTTTTTGTTTTTGATAGTCCCGATCTGAGAGCGCCCTTTATGAAGAAGTCGGCCGTAGACAATCTTTTAAACCATTTCTGGCAAGTTCTTTCATTTGGTCCGTTTTCTACATAAACAGACTTTATTTTTCGGCTGGCTTTAGCAGCTGTTTTTGATTTTCGAAAATAATACAGCATAATATGCCTAAAATGTTCTTTTTCGCCCATTTTTTCCACTTTTTAAAACGCTATAACCACTTACGACCAGAACGAGAACAAAAATAAAAACAATAGTTAACAGTTTTAGAGTTTGAAGGAGCTATACGTCATGAGAACTTTCCGAACAACTCGATAGTTCAAAAATATTGGCCAAACTACTTGAATTTTGTTCCATTTTTACTATTACTTGCCTTTGTGGCGTTAATTTAAAGGCACTCAGAATTTAACTTTGTGAATTGTGGCTGCGTATAGGTAATAATGCTGACGAGGCCTTAAACCAAACAAGTATATTCACATTTGATATGTCGTAGTGTGCAGCGATTGGGAGGATTATGCTAAACATGTTTCCTCTGTCTCTTAATGCAAAAATCTATTAGTGATATCTACGATCATTAGTTCATCGGTAGGAATTAAACTGTCATAATAGTTTGGAATTAAGGAAGGAAATGCTTAGAATAATCTACGTGTCGTTGGCGTACAAATGCAGTATTCTTAAGCATTGTAGAGATATCTGCAGAAATGAATTTGCGAGGGCTGTTCCAAAACTAGCCGACTTGACGTACAGATAGTGCCAGTGGTTTGAAAAAAATTATTTTGTTGAAAAGTGATAACCCTATAAAACATGTCTTTTAAGTTTCAAGGCGCCACGTTGTTTCGTATTTTTATTTGAGCCATCACGATCTCAGTGAATTTGTGAACATGGAAAAAATTGCGCACCGTTATGTAATTCAATATCTCCATTTAAAAGGCCGCAGTTTAACCAATATTAAAGCCGAGCTAGATTCTACTCTGAGAGAGTCTGCTCCTTCGTTTACGACTGTAAAATATTGGGTAGCAGAGTTTAAACGATGTCGTACTAGCTACCAGATGAACACCGTAGTTGCCGACCAATTGAGGTGTTGTTAGACGATTGTCGATTGTCGGCTGAAGGAGCGGATGAATTGCTTCATCACGCACCTTATTCGCCAGATTTAGCTCTCTCTGACCACTTTCTATTTTCCAACTTGAAGAAATGGCTTGGTGGTAAAAGATTTTCCAACAATGAAGAGATGGAGCCTGCGATTGATGTCTATTTTAAGGACGTTGACAGTTCTTACTATAAGCAGGGTATAGAAGCAATGTAATATCGTTGGAAAGATGGTGTTGCGCTAAAAGGAGATTATGTTGAAAAACAAAGAAAGTTGTTTTCAACATTTTTGTGTCTTCTTTGTTAGCTCGGCAAATTCGCTCACCGATCTCAAGTTGTTGGTTACAACAAATACAGAATAAACACAGATGGACGTTGGTAACTAAATCTTTTTGTAATAGATTTGTCTATTCATTTGTGTAAATGAGAGGTTACAATTCTAAAATCTATTATCTATTTACAATATTTATAATATGAATTCAGAAATATGCCAAATCTAATTCTGATGCGGTGTTCGATATTAATATGAATATTGAAAATTTATTCTACTTTTTATGTCGTTGATTTTGATTTTTATGTAGGGACCAGCTTACTTGTCATGCGCCCTCATTAAGTTGGGTAAAAACATTTTCTACAACCGCAGTATTATCTAAGTTTTAGATATAATGTGTATGGTCGTTTAATGCTACGTGTTTATGGCCAGCACACATCGCTCTTTTCGATTGGTAGTTAAATAAGTTTGAACTTTTATGACGATCGGTTCACTACAAGGCAACGCCAATAGATTTTAGGTGAAATAAAACATTTTAAAAATGACAACAAACTCTTCTCGCTTCTGAAAGTCAGAACTAATTTAAACAAAACAAACTATATTTGTATTCCATAGCTTATTAATTTCGGCTACTATGATTCTAACTACCACATATTCTGTCTGTGGGTACCAGACGTTTCATTTGCAATCAAGTATGGGTGCTTTTTATTTTCTCTAAACTCGAATCCGCGTTCGCTTTAGAAAGTTGGCTAGTTACATTCTGCCTGCTGTCAGCACAAATATTGCTGTATTACAGTATGAACCTAAACTCTATATTTTTTTAGCTTTTTGTTTCATTAAAACGAGGAAATTGCCAGTTTTTAATTTACTTTTCTTAAATTAGAAACTAACTTAGGGCTATCTATTGATTTTACATGCAACCACAAATTCGGAAAATAGAACTGTCTGTCTTATCCTTTAAATTCACCATCACAAATGGATCATTGTTGTAAGTTAAATGTTTGTTTTCAGCAGAAACCTGCGATGCGATCTTCTCCATGCTTCGAATTATAAGACCTCCATGTACGACTTAGCAAGACTAGCAGGACCTCAATTAATGTATGTGCCTCTTTAGTGCCACACTGTTAATTTTTGAAATGATCCTCGCACATTTTTGGTTCAAGTATCGCTTATTGTGCTTAGGTTAGAGTACAAGAGAGATGATTTAGTGGCACTTTAATAGCGGAGAAGCAATTTGGGGTATTGCCAAAATCTACTACACTCACAATACCAGCAACACATCCATCTGCAACGTTAGGAAGATGTAAAAGGAAAACACAACATCAGTAAGATGACAGCAATGACAACAATCCAGTGAGCAACATAGACTGGCGGGAGATAGCGCCGCACGTTGTCTTTTATTGCCATAACACACAATGACAACTCCAATGTTGTCTTTATTTTTGGTGTTGTGCAAATAAACCCTAAAAGGAGCAATTTCGCATAGCAAGCCAGAAAGCCAGCCAGTCAGCCAGCCATCCAATCAGCCTGCCCAAGCGTAAATGGTGGAGCGGAGTGAGTAACAAATTGACGCCACATAACGTCGCACATTCTGTTCATCTCAATAACAGCAGAACATTACAATGACGCTGGCAACATTAACAACAACTGCTGCCGCAGCATTAGCAATATGATATTATTACAACACAGTTTCTGTAAAATTCATGCAGCTGAAGAAAACACATCGTCGCTAGCGACAACAGCAACAACAACAACAGTAACAATAAACATTA
>JAHXMU010000025.1:1141932-1164809 GCA_019455685.1 Philornis downsi
CAAACTTGAACACCCGGTCTTGTGTACAAAACAGACACACATCAGCAGCAGCGGCAACAACAAAATGTGTGTGTGTGTGTTTTTTTTTTTGCAAAGACAATATCAACCCTAAACTATCTTAAAGACGAGCAAAAACTTGTTTCCGAAGAGTGAGCACTGGAACGAGGCAAAGAGCGAGAGGATAATTATCCTCCCAAGGCAGTGGGAGAGAATAAAATAGTAATGAAATATAAGTACAAGTTTTGGTACTTTACGAAGGCATACAGATATGTTCCAGATTCTACTTTGAAGTAAAAGTAGTTTGTAATCACTTCAATTTGACACTTGGGTGTTCTGAATTTTACTTTTTACTTTTCATTTCTGTTTTGTTTTCGACCATCAAATCGTAGTGAATTGCATTGTTCTAGAAACTACTTTTAGGCAAAAAGAAGTGGTTTAAAAATACTTTGAAAATTTATTGTGAAACAAAAATTTTTGCAAATAAACATGTAAGTATAATAAATAAAAGTGGTCAGATTCCTTTGGTTGAAAAAAAATTTTCCTTGTTTGAAGGGGAAAATACAAGAATATTACGCAGGATGCAATAATGCTACGTTTTATGAAAAACAATCCAGACCTGGAAAAAGGGGACCATGTAAAATTGGAAGAATTGTGGAATCTTTTTGCGGCTTAGTAATTTCCACGTGAGTTCCATCAATGCATCCTACTACACCGGGAATACCAAATTTTAGCATGAAGTGGCGCTTAGACAAATTTTGTTCATCAACTGTCATTTTCAATTTAATCCACCTAGGACAAATATATTTTTCTAGAACAATTAGCACTCGATTTAAAATTTTGCAGGTGGTGCGCCGTGCTAAGGTGTCTTTTCCGACCCCTCGTTGAAATCCTCCTTCTGCTAAAAATCTTAATATGCCAGCAAGCTGTAGTTCTGCCGGAATGATGACTTGGGCAGTCTCAATTTTATGCAATGTAAAATGTTACGAAATGCATCATTGTTGATGCGATAATTTTGTAAAAACCTAATAGTTTTTATTAAAAGTACATTAAATGTACTTAAGTACATACATGTGTGTACTTATGTAGTGTCGTCCATATCCAGAGGATTTGAGTGATCCCGCAAAATCCGCTTTTGTAATTTTGCTCTTGCGTATTCATAGGTTTAATATACAGTGGACACTAACACCGCATTCATTATTTATTTATCCTTTATTTATTTATTTGTCCTTATTATTTATTTATCCTTTAATTTTATGCGAAAAAAAGCACAAATAGTAGTTTTAATAACTAAATTTTATTTTCAAGTCAGTATCAGCTGTTTACAATTTCTGTTTTCGAACTTCATTTCATATGAGAAAATGAAACAACAAACCACTTCATTTGCTGAACATACAAAACAAAATGTTAACTTTTCAAATCGTATTTTACTTTAATTCCACTACTTTTTTTGGAACATACCTGATAGATTCAAATTGTTTGCTTTTGCGCCAAATGAGTTTTATTGTAATTCCTTCCGGGAAAATTGAATTTTCTTGTCACACTTTTTGTACAGAAAATTGTTTAATTTTGGTTCATTGGCAGCGTCTTTCTTACACAGTTTGTAGGGTGATTTTCTATTGATTTTAAAGGAAATGTGCAGCATCATTGTGTCAATGAATTTGTGAGGAAGTTGTGAGCTGATATTCGGAGTTATGCCCAAAAAATAAATAATAAATACTATATGTAGTATTAAATACTAGTATATATATACATACAAGTATATCGGAATCGAAGTGTCAGCTTCGGAAATTGGTGACAAATGTTAATTTAATTTAATTTTGTTCACGATTGCTATTTTAAGCCTAAAGGCTGATTTGATTAAACTACAATATTACAGTATATTTTCTCCATAACTCGATAGCAGATATGTTAAATGTTAAAGAAGTTTTCACAGCTAAAAATCGATAAAACATAATTATGCATATTGTTCTGCTGTTAATCGAAATATAATTTCTTCTAGGGGCTTTTGAGTTCATGCGACCAATCACATAGTTTTAAAAAAATATTCGAAAAATCATAAATGTTTACTTCTTCGATCTATTTAATATCCAAATATTACAATTCACATCGCCGACGATAGTAGTGAAACTAGATGTGTATGATAATCGGATAAGTACTCCCTGAAGATGAAATTCATTCAATTGCAAAGTATTGGAAATGAACAAAACCATTTATAAATGATTTATAAATAATTGATATATAAATGCATAAAACAGAAAATTATTAAAAAAAACGCTAAATGAAAAGTCGCAAGCCCAAAATAAGAATTACAATTTTCCATATATCGTGTATATCGTCACGTGGTGACGGATTCATTAAGGAAGTCTCCGAAGACAACAATAGCTAGCACACACTTATGCTTATTACTTTGAAACGTAGATGTTAATTGAAAATAAAATAACCCCCTTCGGGGTGCTTCGACAATGTTGAGCTCATAACACGGTTGCAAAAAATACTCAAAAGATCTTGAAATGCAAAAATCGCCGAAATAAGAATGGGAACGTGTTTAACACGCGATCAAATTAGAATAATACAACATGTATTGAATCTGGTGAGGAAGAAAAGACCTAATTCTGTTTGTAAGTGATTTGAACAAAGCGATTTTTCATCTTCTTAGGTAGGGACTGGAGTAGACATCCTTATCTGTTATACGCCGCCCGTAGAAAATAATTTCAAGCGCTTCGATCTTCTGCGCTTCTCCTCCAATTCATTACACCAAGTTTCGATAGTATTTTAAAAGCCTGGTCTATCCAATGAAGTTTTGCTCGCCCCCTTCTGCGCCGTCCATCGATTTCGTTGTCGAAAACTTTCCGTGCCGTAGCATTTGGGCCCATCCACACAACATGGTCCAGCCAACGCAATCGCTGTATATTAATGCGTTTGGCCACGTCGATGTCGCTATATAGCTCATACAGCTCATTGTTCATGCGACGTCGATACTCTCCGTTAACGATGATGGCGCCATATATTTTCCTCTCGAAAACTACCAGTATTGATTCATCCGCTTGCCATATAGCCCAGGATTCTACGCCATATAATAAGACAGGTGGAACTAACGTGTGGTACAGTCGGATTTTTTTTTTGTCAAGAGAGGACCTTATCATTGAATCGCTTGCTAAGCCCTTAGCAACATCTGCTAGCAAGCGATACTCTCCTCGTTGTCTCCATGCTGACATCATTCGTTTTGTTTACAGCGGAACCGAGGTAGATGAATTCTTCCGCCACCTCAGAATTATAGTTGTCAACGTTCACACAGCGTCCCAAACGAGTAGATTCTTTGTACGTTGAAACCAATAACTTTGTTTTGTCCTCGGTTACCACCAGACCCATTTTCGCTGCTTCCTTCTCGATGCCTGAGAAAGCTGCAGTAACATCTCGCAGTTTTCTGCAAATGATGTCTATGTCATCTGCATATGTGAGTAAAATATGGCTTTTATTAAAAATGGTACCAGACGTATTAACTGCAGTTTTTCTTATAATTATCTACAACCTTATGGTGAAGACGTCGCACGATGGACTGTCGCCCTGCCTAAATCCTCGTGTTTATCATTATAAAAGTACTTTTTTTGAAAAGAATAAATTCCATCGTTTCTTATGTACAATCTAGAACACATGATGGTCATGATGGAGATTCCATGTTTGCATCAACTGGCCTGCAGTACAAACTAAGCTTCAAATGTACCGTTATCATCGTGAGCTATCTCTTAATTTACTCAACTTAGCATCCACATTTGATTATCTCTCAGAGAGAATGCCTTTAAAGAGAATATCTAATTTACGTATAATAAATAATAAGAGTAAGGCAAAGATGGGCCAGATCTCTGCTCTCGGCCTGATCACTTAACCTAAAAGTGTTGCAAATGAAAGCAAAAGTTTCTCGTTCCCATTTTAATTAAAATACTTCACTTAATAGTGGACCTCCTGGAGAGTTTATAACGCTTTACTCTTTATGGCCGCTGATCGACTGTTGTTTGTTCCAAAAGGCGAGCATTCGAATCTTTGTGCTTCGATATCATAATTTATGTTTGTAAGTGTTTGCGTTGTTATTGTTGATGTTGCCGTTTTTGCGTTAAATTAGAGGGAGTTGTGAAAACGAGTTTAAGCGTTTACTCTCCATTACAGCTAAGAGAAGTTAGCGCACGTATGAATCGACTAGTGCTTATGGCTTAAAATTAATTGTTATTATTATTTGTGTGGCGTTGTTGTCGATGTTGGTGGTGGTATTTTATTGTTGTTTGGTCTTTATTCGAGTGATTTGTTTGTTTATTATTTCATTCGTTTTTTGTTGTTTTTTTTTTCAATTAAGTAATAATATTTTTGCTTATTTTGGGCATCATTTTTTTTCTTTTCTTTTGCTTACAGTATAAAATTAATTGTAATGACAGGGTTTTGATTGTGTATTTGCATTGCTTTAGTTTGTTTAGATCTATTAAATTCATTTGTAATTTGTTTACTACTAATTTTGGTAATTGATTACCATCAATTAACGCCATAAATACATTTTTTTATGCGTGTTTAGATATGAATGAGATTCGTTATATCATTTTCTTGCCAAACGATGGATAAGTTAAATGTAGCGGAAATTTAAATGTAACTCGAAATTTGTAAAATTTAATAAGTCGAAATAGAAAAAATAAATCCTTAAGATATGAGGTTAATACAACAACGAAGTGATAAGGAAATGAGCCTCGTCAGAGAAAAGGATATTGTCAAAATTGGAAAATCGATTAAGCATTTCATTAGCAAATGCGAGCCTTGATATGAAGTCAGACTCTTTCAATTCTTGTGTTAATTGCAGCTTATATGGATGCAGTTTAAGATCCAATGTTAAAATTCGTTGCAAACTTCGTCGCGATAATTGTAAGACAGACGATCTCTTGCGGGTCGAAATTTGTGGATTTCCTTGTACTGACTCCATAACTCTCTCAACATTGTCTTCGGTCCTAGATGTTCTTGGGCGACCATTTGCTTGTGGTTTAAATGTTGGACCGGTCTCTTCAAAACGTTTTACCCATATTTTAATTAAATTAGCACTCGGAGCTTCACTAATTCGCCGTAGTCCATATTCAGCACAATATAGTCGCCTAGTAGCAATATATGAACGAGAGTTCTCGTAAAATGCGTGCACGCAAAATGCGCAACGCTTCCCATGACGCAACTCCATGAGCCCGCCAACCCAACGACGTAGGATCAGGATCACCCCAATTATTGTGATAATAAAAAAAAGTCTGGTGCAGTCACGTCAGATGAGCTTGGTGGCCCCCGGAAAGTGGAGTTGTTGGATATTAATTTGTTTGGCAATTTTCGGTGGAGCTCCGCCATAACCGGTCTGGCTATGTGTTGTTCCGTCTTGCTAATACCAAATGCTATTGAAGCGGATACGTCCTCGTCGCGATTCTGGATAAAATAATTCCTTCAACATCTTTAAATAACGGCCCTCATTGACAGTTGCTGTTACAACGTTTTTTTTTATCAAAGAAAAATGACCCCACAATGCACCTTGACGAAACTGTGCTTCACACAGTGACTCGTCCTGACGATGCTACAGCCGCGATTGTGTCTTGAACCCGCGCATAGAGATCACGATGGCCCGATCTTCGTGCTATGCTTTCAGATTGGGCAAACATGTTTATCCACCTCATAATGGTGCATCTACTCGGGGGAGTGCCGCCAAACTCTCGCCTAAATTCCCTTTGGACGGAAATGAAGGACTGCAAAACATGGTACCGCTGCACTATCCAAATCCCCTTTTTGATATCCTAAGCATTCACTTTAATAAATCTAAAAAGAAAGTTGCCAAATAAAAAATAAGCCGAGTACACGTACAGATAAAAGTTATTACGTTTTCTGTTTGTAGCACAAGTTGTGCTATTTAAATATTATTTAAAATATTATTTACAAATTTAAATATTATTTAATAGTATAATTAAGTATGAAAGAAAAAGAAGGGAAAAAAGCTTGTAGCATATATAAATATACTTCTTAGGACTATTTCGTAATTACACAAGAAGCATTTCAGAGTTTTGTAAAGTTTTGTATTACGATTATTCTTTTCATATTTACACTCTAAACTACCCATGTATTCAATGCGTCGTTTAGTAGTTTCTAATTTAAATCTAGCTGTTGTTTGATTTTGTTGATGTCTTGTGCAGAGTTATCCATTCAGTGGTTTCAAAACCTCAGTTCTGGCAAGGCTGTCAGCTGTTAAATACCTTTCACTTAAAGTGTTATTTATTTAGTGAAAAGTTTGCCATTTACGAATGTGAATTGTTTAACAACAAAAGAACGCGTAAAAATAGTTAAAACTTACTACAAAAATGGTGATTCAAACGTGGGCATTTACAGGATGATTATTGCCGTCATAATCGACCTACTGTGCGAGGAATTGGCAAGATTATAAAGAAATTTAAGATACTGGAAGCTTTACAGATGTGGACAGGCCTGTGTATTGCCACAATGTACGCACCGCCGAAAATATCACTTCTATAGCGGATAGTCGGATTTTTAATTCACAGCGCTACGGCTATATTATAGCTGACTTTTTTCCAATTGAAGATTATGAAATGGACGACATGTGGTTTCTGCCAGACGGTGCCACGAACCACACAACACTACTGATTTTGGCTTTACTGCATGAGAAGTTTCCAGAAAGCGAATGTTCATTCGTATGTCCGTATTTTTTAGAGACGTCAATTGGTCACCATGATAATGCGATTTGACGCTGTTAGCCTTTTCTTGTGGGGCTACGCCAAGGACCATGTATACATGGATAATCCTCAAACGTTGAAAACCAACATTCGTCAAATTGTTGCCAAGATACTGCCCGAAATGTGCGAAGAATTGGTCGTAAACTACCTCAAAAGGATCAATTGCTACAGAGGCGGTCATTTAAATGACATTGTATTTTGTTCATTATGGGGAATGTCCGAACATTATAATGCAATAAAACATTCATCGAAATCATAGCTTAATGTATATAATATTTAACTTTACTTTTTAAACCGAAAAATGGATAACCGAGTATTTAGCAAAAAAAAAAAAAAAAATTATCGAAGTTTTGTTAAAAATTTTCCACCGCATATTTAAACCATTAATCATTTCACACACTGCAATAACAACCATATATTTTTGAATGGACATTTGTGGGAAATACGATAATTTTTAACAAGATTGTTTGTCTTTAATTGCGACGCAAGGTCGATTTGTTGAACAGAAATATTAAACAGGGCTTCAGATGAACTTTTTTTCTTCTACTAAAAGATGTCGGTTGCACCTTATTGGACAACCGCATTTGACTTATGCAAGTTGATATCTTGCTACTGTTTTGAGAGAACAGATTATAATATTTTAGTTTAAGGACAGACATAACTTCTCATTTTATTCAGTTATGTGGTCATTGAAGAGATTTTGCAATTAAATCTTTATTTCAGAATTCATATATCTCGCCTACTAGTCTTGCAACTGTGACACTGTGTGCACTACAATTACAAGTTCTAAAGAAACAATTAAAGTCAACTTTATATTTCTTTTTCACTGATTTCTGCATTATGGCTTCATTTACTCCAAACAAATCAACCACAAAATGATTATCGCCATAATTGTTACTGCAAGCACACAGATGAGGAAAACACCTGAACATCCAGAGCGTGATCATCGTCATCTTTGCCGCTGGCAAAGTAAGAAAACTACAATTATTTCGTTAAAGAAAATAGCCTTTAGCAGGTAATTAATGTCAAATGAAATTAATAGAACTCTTGGTATTTCGGATTACAACATGCACTCGAGCAAAAACAGTCGTGATGTTCGAACATTTTTGTTGAGGTATTATTTTATAATGCTTATTTAATTCAATGTAAGTAAATTATAATAGATAGTATTCGAACACTCAAACATACTTAAATAACCAAAGAATATCAAGTAATTGATCTATTGCAATTCGTCTCTTCTATGATGCTATTAAGATTCTATAACTTATTATTTCCGTTGGAGTCAATCGTGATTAATTACCCAATTTTTCAAAATAACGATTTCGACTTTCTCGTTTTTTTTTTTAAATATATAAAAATCAAAATCAAAAGAGTCATCAATATTCTACCTATTTCTATAAAGTTATGTAAATACAGGGTGGCGCACGAATCGTGATACAAACACAAAACTTAATAACTTTTTTTCTACATGAGTAATCGGTTTATTATTTTATATGGGAGGTTATTATTTACATTTATTAAAGTGATCCCAAGCATTCACCGAAAAAGGGGTTTGGATAGTGCAGCGGCACCATGTTTTGCGGTCCTATTTCCGTCCAAAAGGAATTTAGGCAGGAGTTTGGCGCCACTCCCCCCAGTAGATGAAACATTATGAAGTGGATAAATATGTTTGCCCAATCTGGAAGCATTGCAAGAAGACCGTACCATCGAGATTCCTAAGTTCGAGTTCAAGACACAATCACGGCTGTAGCATCGTCAATTCAAGCTAGCAGACGGTCAGTACAAAGGATAATTCACGATGACTTCAACTTGTTTCCGTACAAAGTCCAAATTACAAGCAAGTTAAACACTCTGGATTTGCCTATTCGCCTGGAATTTTGACAAAAAAAAATGATTGAAATGGCCAAAGAAAGAAGATAACAGCTGGATAAATTGTTTGTCTGATGAGGACCATTTTGGTCTAAATGCCAATGTGAATAAGCAAAATTATACAACAATTTGGAGTGGGTCTAAGCCACAAATACTCCATGAACTGAACCCAGAACAAGTCACCGTGTGGTGCGCAATTTCATTAACGTGCATTGCGGGGCCACAATTCTTTGAAGAGAACTGTGTAACA
Source organism: Philornis downsi (assembly GCA_019455685.1). Lineage (NCBI taxonomy): Eukaryota > Metazoa > Arthropoda > Insecta > Diptera > Muscidae > Philornis > Philornis downsi. The sequence continues at coordinate 1,150,798 of JAHXMU010000025.1, forward strand.
GCCACTGTCAATGGGGACCGTTATTTAAAGATGTTGAAAAAGTTTTTTTTTTCTTTGCCCAGAACTGCGCCGAAGACGTATCCGTTTTAACAGCATTTGATTCCAGCAAAATGGAGCAACTGCAAACGTAGCCAGACCGATTTTGGCGAAGCTCCAATCAAAACTTTCAAACTAATTAATATCCACAAACTCCACTTTTTCGCTAATGAGAAGGTCACCTAACCTGACTGCACCAAACTTTTTTTTATTAGGTTATGCCAAGCAGGAGGTGTACAAACCGAAATCAAGGAATTTGACTGAATTGATGTAGTCCATTGAAACAATTATTGAGACGATTCTGATTGCAACCCGCAGTGAGTAATTTTCTGATCAGTTGTCGCCTATGCGTGTCATTTACGGTGTATCATCTTCAAAACTAATTAATTACAAAAACTAAAATTTAATTTTCTATACAAAAAAAAAAAAAAAAAAAAAAATTAAATACATTGATTAAAAAATGGTTATTTGAATTTCTTATTTCAGCATAATTGGAGCACCATCCTGTATTACGGACTATCCGACCGTAGCACAGTAGTTAGTGTTGTCAACTTCCGTACATAAGATCGCGTTTACGTGCCGTGTTGGTTTGTGTCGTCTGTTATGCGGTGGTCATCCCGATGTTTAAGTGATCGGTGTAGGCAGTCGAGTAGTCTACAACTCTAGTAAAACCTGCCTAAACTGAAGTTCCGAATGGCTATAAAACGTTCAGCAGACATCAAAATGTGTATTAACTTATTGAAAATGAGAAGCTTCGACTACGACATTTTTCATCACTCAAGTTGTGGTGGCAAATTCCATTACATCTCTGCAGGCAAAATAATATGTAAATCATACGTTTTATATTATTTCTATATATATATGTGGGTTGGATCTCGACCTTCTCTAAGATCTTCCCAGTGGCTCAATTTAGACTCTCACAGTTTAGATATAAATAATTCATTTATTAGTTTTTTTAAATTAAATACACATTTACATGTACATTGGACTTATAATTAATAATTAGAGAAAAACACAAATATTTCACAAAACACGTCTTGTCGTATTCAAAGATGGCGAGAGAGTCCGTAGCCAAGTCAAATGTAAACATTGCAAAGCCTGCTAATTAATAATGCGACCATCGCGTTCAGTTATTGACATTTGATCTATTACATTCTCTGGGTTGCCATCCTACATATACATGTGTGTGTTATGTTCCTGTTGTCCTTACGTTATATTACAACGGCAAGAACAAATTATGGTGAAATGAAGGACCTTTAGTTCTCATTTAACCAAACTTCAGGGTTTTTGAGCCAATCTTTAATGTTTATTTTTTGGCTTAAAATGTTGATTGTCCTGCCCTTAATATTGTGATGTAGTTCGTATCTTCCAAATTTTGCAAGATGCACTTGACCAAAATTCATATTTATGTATTAAAGTCAAACATCAAAAATCACATGAATTTATTTACAATACATTTTAATACTAACATTTTGTCTTTCTTATCTTTTCAGGTAAATACAACTATTAAGCGCTCATAATAAGTGTGATTATGTGGTAAGAAGTTTTAGCGAATTTCATATATGATATATATGTATATTTATGTATATCATTTTTACATCTGAATGTTTTCCAAATGTCGAATTCAGGAAGTGTTACAAGTTTATGGTGAAATCAGCTAATCCTCTATGTGCCCGTCAGTATTAATTTGCTTGGGATTATGGACATGTGTGGCAAGAACTAGAATAAACGTATTACCATTATTTGTGAGCCTCTCATAATGAATGCCTAAACGGTAAGAATTGAAGAAATTATCTATTTTCCATATTCCATTTACAATTCGTCGCGCTAGGCTTTGATAGTATTTCTATAACCCTGCCCTCAGCATGGAGTTTAGGAGGCCATTTTCAAGTTCATTGTCAAAGGATTTGCTTGGATTTTCATCCATGGTTATTCTTCCGCATCTTACTAGCTTACTTACTAGAAGAAGAAGCACTGCCAATAGTGCTGGAACATTTAGATTTGAAAAAATATGCGTGCAGAACACAAAATGTAGAGAATTCTGCTAAATCTAGGAACCTGTAGAATATCGGAAATCATACAAATATTATTTCTTTTATCATTTTGGGTAAGAAATTTCACCGAGAAGCACACGAATATACTCGAATTTAACGACATATAAACGTTTTAAACTGAAAAGATGGGATTATGGTATTCCAGTATTTTATAATTTTTCTATAATTTGGTATGATTGTGCTTCTTCTCCAATTCCTCACGCAAAATTTTAACATTACTTCAGAAGACTGTTTCTTCCAGCAGAGTCTTTTGTCACATACATTGACAGAATACATTGTCAATCGAATTGATAGTCAAAGACATCGTGCTGGATGTGTATTAGTCTACGCAAACAACGTGATCCAAACAACACAATCATGCCACTTTTTACGCTTGGCTACGCCGATTTCCGTGTGCAACTCCTACTCTCTATACATATATTTTCTGGAGAACTTTTTCTCCCAAATAAAATAAATAGCTTGATTGACAAGTCGTTTGCTCTCAATCACTCTCTTCTAGGTTACACTTCAGTTGTGTCCAAGCAAAGTTCGTTAATAAGGCGTGGCAACCTTATTAATGAATTTTGCGTGGACATTATTCTCATTATTCGTTGTAACGGAATTTCCGGAATCATTTTTTGAAGAAAAAGGACCATTGATTCAGCCAATGAAAGACAATCAGTGAACTTTTCTGGTTGCGTCAGTTTTCATTCAGTTCACATTTTCATTGGCCCAAACGGAATAATTTTGCTTACAAGAAAAGTAAAAGGACATCATCCCTGCGCGAATTCCACAAAATTGAATTTTGTTTGTGCAACCATTTTTCGAACAGCTTTCGAGAGCTGTTAAAACATTGTTAATTATCAAACCTGAACTCGACAAATTTTAATAAAAAAGGCTACAATCATTTTACATTTAAGCCCTGTTCGTTTAAAATTATGGCACGTCTTGTTGCAAAGCCTTTATTTGTAATTACGAACATCCGAAAATTGTCTGTCTGATCGAAATAGATTGAATTTCTGCAAACTTTTAATCAACTACGTAAGAAGCCGAACGAAGAATTAAGGTTCTGATTAAACCGGTATGAGATCTTGGGAAAACATCAATTTTCCTGTCAAATTCATTGTCGCAGACCTTACATAACATACTTTGTGATGGGCTTAACTACATCGGTGTCGGTATATAACTCATAATTGAACCTATTTCTAAAGGCTCCATTAACAAATATAGGTAAATAGATAGAAACAACCCGATCGCATTAGCATCTCTCAATTTCTTTTATACCATCGATGGTGTTTCGATATGATATGATTGCGGTCCCAAAACTAGCCGATCTGACATACAGATGGTGCCAGTAGTTTGAAAAAAAAAACATTTCGGTGAAAAGTAATAACATTATGAAATATATTTTTTAAGTTTTAAGGCGCCACGTTGTTTGGAATTTTTATTTGAGCCATCAAAATTAAACGATCCCAAACAATTTGAAAACATGGAAAAAGTTGTTTACCGTTATGTAATTCAATATTTCCATTTGAAAGTTCTGAGTTCCACCAATATTAAAGCCGGGCTAGATTTTACCCTGGGGGAGTCTGCTCCTTCGTTTACGACCGTAAAATATCGGCTAGCAGAATTTAAACGAAGCCGTGCGAGCTGGTCGGCCGACTGAGATGTCCACGCCAGGCGCGGTTAAGAGAACTGTATGGATTCTCTGGTATTGGATTGGATTCTATGGTATTGGATGATCGTCGGCTAAAATAACGTAAGCAAGCTAAAATGATGGGTGTTTTATACATCGTATATTGATAGGAGATTTGAAGATGGAAAGTTATTCGCAAGATGGCTGCCGCGCTTGCTTTCAATAGAACAAAAACAGCATCGCGTAGATGTTTCAGTAGAGTATTTGGCAATGTTTCACCGCAATAAAGCCGAAATTTTGCATCGATTTATAACCATGGATGAGACATGGCTTCACCACTTTACACCTAAGACAAAGAGCCAGAGCAATGGACTGGAATGGGGGAATCTTGTCCGAGGAAGGCAAAGGCGGTTCCATCTGCAGACAAGGTAATGGCGTCTGTTTTTTGGAATGCGCAAGGGATTGTTTTTACTAATTATCTTCAGAAAGGAAACACTATCAACGGCGAATATTATGCTAATTTATTGCAGCGTTTAGGTGATGAAATTATGGAAAGAAGACCGCGTTTGGCGAAAAGAGAAGTATTATTTCATCAAGACAATGCTCCACTTCAGACATCCACCATTGCGATGACCAAAATTAAAGAATTGAAGTTCGAATTGCTTCATTACACATCTTGTTCGCCAAAACCCTTGCCCTCGCACTTGAAAAAATGGTTCGGTAGTAAAAGATTTGCCAACAATGAAGCGGTGGAGTCTCAGGTTGACAACTATTTTAAGAAGTTTGATAGTTTTTTCAATAACAGGGTATAGAAGCTTTTGAATATCGCAGGAAAAAGTTATTTAACTAAAAAGAGATTATGTTGAAAAATAAAGAAAAATTTTCCCAATTTTTTGTGCCTTCTTTATTGGGTCGGCTACTTTTAGTCACAAGAAAGCTGAAATAAATCAATTTGTTTCCTCTGTTATATTTCCAAATCTAAACTAGTCGGACATAAAACATTTTATTTGAGCCTTTCGCACTCCGCACTCGGGTACTTAAATTTCATATTGAGAGGCGATCTGAGGTTCAAAGAAATCATATGTAATTCAATTTTTCTTTCGCAGTTTATAATTCATTTGGCAAATTAAAATCTCAAACATCCAGTGCATTATCTAAGATTAGCAATTAAATTAATGTGGAGATTTTAAGCTTACTTTTGTTAAGCCACCTTTTTTTGTTTGAGTGTACATTCTCTGTTTATAATTAATCTGATAGAGCGAAGATTATATTGCAAAGACTATTTTAATCATTATTAAATGTCTCTAAGACTAAGATTATTTCGCATTTCTCATTACAAATGGATGAATTCATGTACAATCGTTTCGTTACACGTTGATCATCGTTTGGAGTGGACTTTGGGGCGTTAATAAACTAATTAAAAGCAGCTAAGTAAATGTATTTGCACAAGCATTTATGGCTACAGTAATTACGCTGATCTCGAAGAAAACAAATTCATTAAAACCAGCCAGCATCAGTGATTGCCGTCGATCATCTAAGATGTAGCCGGCGCAGCCGCATATGCACTTGATTTACATACGTACATTGGGTCACACACACACACACAAACACACACACACTCTTTCTGCCGCAGCTGCGGTCGGTGGTCATGCTTAGCTTCTGCGACTGTGAAGCTCAGGCCATTAAATAGAAAGTGCCTCTGATGCTTCGCTAATTAGAGAGGGCTCTCGACTCGGTGTATTCCGGATCATTACGTGCTGCTGAGCTTCCACATCTCACTCAATGAGATCACAGTCCCCCGATATGATGCTATTTGAGGTTTCATTCTATTTTCTGTGTTTAGATCCCCTTTTCAGTGAATGTGAACACATCCTCTTGGCAATACGGTGACTGCCAGTTGAATGGGAAACTCCGACCGTGTGTAGTTCGGTGTAACTGCAACAGGAACCTAATCTTCGCAATGACACCGTCGAGTCGCGTCATCGGCTCTAGTTATAAATCATCAAAAATGTTGCTAACAATAAATAATAGGATTAAATAAAATCATTGCAATTGTCGTTGTTGTAATCGCTATATAATTTTATGATAATGAATTTCAAATAATTTCATAGAATGGCAAGCGAGCAACGACATGAGTTGTTCTTATAGAAATTCCCCACATTTGCATCTGTTGTGTAGTTCTCGTAACTCAGATTTTCAATTAGATTAAGTACTGGAAATTGTTTTAACAACCTCATCTGTCTGGATGATCACGTTGATTATGTTATTTTCTAGTTCAGAAACGGTAATTGTTAAGCCTCTACCGAGATAAGATGTGTTTTTGACGGTATTGGTTGAAATACGAGTATGAATGAAAATACGCAGAATATTTAAAGCGAGTTGGAAACTTTTTTCTTTTTGTTGTCAGTAAAAAATGATAACATAGCAAATATTAAAGAAATTACAAGAAATTCTGCATGTTTTTACAGGAACAAATATCATACTGGGCGTCAAATAGAAACAATTGAAAATTGAAGACGAAAGACTTAGGACACAAACACGAAAACCCAGTGTAGAGAATAAACATTTGCTGACGGACATTTTTTGAAATTCCTTTTTGGACGGTATTAAAAATAATCATTATTCTTCAAACCAATATTCGTTCTTCTGCGCTCCTTTTTCAGTTTTTCACTTCATATCTCGATAGGTTCTCAAAACCCATATCCTCCTTCCAACGAAGTTCGGGTCGCCCTGCCTGCACGGTTCATCAAGTTCATTGTAGAAGATTTTGTGCCAAATAATTTTCACCATCAGGGCAATATGATGCAGCAAACACAATTTCAATATTTGGATGCGATTGGCCACATCGTTATCGGTATATAAACCACGTCTTAAGTATCGCTGTCAACGGAAAGTATGGGTGTCGCATACTTTTCGTTGACACCGATACCTTCGATGGGTTGAAATGTTTTGGGAAGTATTTTTCTCTTGAAGACTGCTGGAAATGACTCATCCGCATTGTTCAGGGTACTTCAATGTGTGGAAGGACTAAATATCTGTTCACCCAGATTTTGTCATTAAACTGTTAGTTTAGTCCGTAATATCATATATTTGCAAGGATAACTTTTCTTCTATTTAAAGGCTGGCATTATCTACGATATTTTATTCATACAAAGCGTAGGTAGATTAAACTACCTATCATTTCAAAATTAAAATTATTACTATTTACGATGTGACTCAAACGTGTAAACATTTTATTTTTCACAGCAATTCGATTTTGTCCACATTTATTGCCAAGCCAACTTCCACTAGTTTCTTCTCGATGGCTTGAGAAGATTGCAGTAACGTCTTATAGTTTTCTATTAATGTGCAAGTGTGTGCAAGTAAAATATGTTCTTTGTAATTGGCAGTACAAGTTGTGTTCGCTGCAGTTTCTCCCATCAGAGACTTCATAATACGTTTCAGCAATCTCACGGTAGGCTGTTGCGCTGACGTTGTCCTGTTTGATGTGAAATAGCTCAGCAAAATTACTGTCTTCCTGCAGTGGTTGGTATAGATGTGTCTGGTGATTTCATTTCTGAAAAAAAACTGTTGGCTTTCACGGGCGACATTTACAAAAAGGTTGCTTTAACATTCTGGAAATGAAGCATTTTTTGGGTCGGAAAAAGACCATAAAAAACCATTCTTGTTTACCACATCCAGTAAACAGTGGAGGATCTATATCAAAAAATATAGTAAATATGATAGTCTGAATTGACTGAAGCATCCAAAAGAATATCTATTAAAAAAGAAAGAAAAAACATTCTGCCAAAATTGTTGTGTTCTCCGGTGACTTCTAAGTGGACAGAACGTGTTTTTTTTGTCATGCATTTCAAAAATTAACACTCCACGCCATTTCCCACAAACGAGTACAAAAATAATTTCTTCAGAAAAAGGACAGAAAATATGTCTGAATTTTTGGCCAAAAAAGTTTTATTGAAACTTAGGACAAAAAAGTCGATTAAGTTCTAAGTATCGGACGTGCTCTCTGTCGGTAGACCACCGATATTGCCATTCCAACATTCTTAAAGCTTGTTCATGGGATATTCACAGCATCGTATTGCCTTTTGGAACTCTTAATTTTTATCAGTATTCTCTCCATTCTGCCTGCCCGTAAACAGATTACAGAGTCCTCATAGAACGACATAACCTCAAATTTAACTGCTTGCTAGTGATTCGTCTTCATTTTCGAGAGTTTGTTGTTTCGTTCTGCTCAGTCTCTTGCATACGTCAGCTGCACGCAGGCGATAATGCAGGTGATATCTTACAACTGGGGATCAAGTGCGCATCCATCATATTGAAGGCGTGTCTTCCATCTACAATTGCACCAGAATTTTTTTGATCCGAGACAAGTTACCTTGTCTTTATCTCTGTGTTGAAATCTGGTTCCATTTAATATGATATTTCCCGAAACGGCTCTATATAGGTTAAATATTTCTTCTTCTCGTTTCCTTTCTTTTGCCCAATGCTGCCGATTCTGAACACCTCTGTCATTGGACCACCATCTCCCGGAGCTGTTTCGTTTTTAAGTCGCGATATTGCTGTTCCAACATTATTATGGCTTTTTCGTGAAACATCAACGGCATCATCAATAATTTCCTCATATGTGCTGCCTTCTGTAACTCTCAATTTTTATCAGAATTCTGCCTGTCCATAATCAGTTCATAGAGTCCCCATAGGACGGCATAACCTCATATTTAACTGCTTGCTAGTGATTCGTCGTCATGTTAGAGAGTTTGTTTGTGGCGTTCTGCTCAAGCTGTTGCATACCTCAGCTGTAAGCAGGTGGTAATGCGAGTATATCTTACAATCGGGGATCACATGTACGCCCATCTTACTGGGAGCATGTCTTTCATCTACAATCGCACCAGAATTTTTGTGATCAGTGATAAGTCACGTCGTCGTTATCTCTGTGTTGTAATCTGGTTCCATTTAATATGATATTTTTTTCTTCCTGTTTTTTTTTTTCTTCTTTTGCCCGAAAACATCTACCCCAGTTTAGCAGTAATATCGTGGAAGAGGGGCAAAACTCTCATATGAAATATTCCTTCAGTCTTGTCGTCTTTGTCTTCCATTGCACGGTGAAGAATATTTATTTATTTTGAAAAATCAGTTTGAAATCCGAATATTGATAATTATTCTTTTAGATAAAAGGTAGCTTAATTGTACTTATCATTCTTTCGGTATTGTGTGCCAAAGTATGGATTTAAAACTGATTATTTTTGCATTATGATCTGGCGAAATGTGAAACAGTAGAAATCATAAATGCAAAAAATTGTTACCCAATTTCTGAAATTTTTTTAATTTCCTTTTTAACGCTTTTACCAGCTGGATTTTTCGTGTTGTTCTATATCTTGCTTACAGAAATAGATCTTAAATGGTTACATGGCCAATATGTGCCAAAAATCCGTGAAAACATTAAATGTTTTTGAATACCACCATACAAATATCCCTGAAACTGGTGGATCCGGTAAAGCTGCGTTATTGCTTGATTTAAATTTTATGTTTATAGTGAATGTCAGATATTTAGCAATGTGTTATTGGCAACACATGACTGTTGTATAAAAATAGCAACAGGAAAAGCGCTATTCGTTTACTTGGGAAATAAGTTCTAAGAGATTGAAATTTTTTTCCCCAAAAATGCTTCAATTCTCAAGCATCACCTGGTTAAGATGTTGTAAAGTCGCCTAGCATGTGATACCTCCCTCACAAAGAAAAACAAATCTTAAAGACATTTCATACAATAACTTAAGTTGTCTTACCATGAAATTGAGGAAGAGAAAGAAATCACTAACGAAATGATTTCTTTCTCCTTCTTTTTTTAACCTCGTTGATGTAAATTATTCTAAAAGTGTCATAATGCCAATCCGCATTAGAAAGAACCCATATATGGAAGATGATGAATACTAAGAAGAGGATAAACATGGCCAAGAAATCAAAACATTTCTGTTAAGACTCTTCACAGTATTTTCTTTTTACTGCACTAGTTTATTCCTTAAAGGCCTTTAAATCATGACGTTCAAGCTGTCGGCCGGTTATGATAATGATGTTGAGTGAATTCACGATGACGATGATGATGATGAGGATTTTCGTTTTTGCATCATCTTTCTTTCCATCCTTAATTCGACCCAATTGCTAATGAAGACCATTTAGATTGTTTGCACATTCTCTATTGTACGATCGAAGCAATCAGTCGAAAAAAAAAAATGTTTTAAAAGCGAAAGAGTGAAGACGCGGGGAAGGGGGCAGAATAATAGGTGGAAAACTGCCTTCGACGATTGTTCGTTCACTGATCATGTTTTGCTTGTGTATGGTGAGTGCTATTCAGATTTTCTTCTGGGTATCCTCTGGCCCAACCTTCCTTGCGTCCTTTCTTTTCTATTTTGGGCTTAAGAATTCATAGCAGTCTGTGCTTAATCTTTGTAAAGAAAAAATAACGACGACCACGACAACGACAACGGCAACGATGAGGACGACGACAACATTAACTGCAATAGGAAAATGTTATTTTTTGGTTAGCTAAAGTGTTGCATTCGAAGAATTTTCTTTGTAGATGACTTTCATTTGCATTTAATTTAGTTTCCTTTATTTCGTTGTTGTTGTTGTATTAGTTGTAATTTTTGTAGCATTTTGGCTGTAACTGATGCTGGTCATGATAATTATCATGACGATCATGATGTTTGTGCCGCGTTGCTGTTGAAGATGTTGGCTGAGGTTGTTTTTACCGCATCCACCAAAGAAAAAAGTATGCACGAGAATGGCACGCGCCTACTTGGAGTCATCATCATCGTCGTCAGCCACGGCATCAGTATCAGCATCATGGTTGTCGTGTATACAACACTTTTTGTCGAAAATTATATGGAACAGTGTGATGTGGAGGCACAAACTGATTGTTAAAACAGTGAGCTAGAGTTTTTCGTTTATTAGTAAATATACTTTAGTTTCCATGGAACTATTAAAAAGATTTTACTTAGTAGACCAAATAAGAAATAGTAGGAAAGCACATATTTCTACCTAGAGAATATTGTCGATTTGGCTCTATCAACGCCGTCTTCTGGAAACGATACCGCTTTGACGTATGTTTGAACACGAATGATATTAACGGAAAACTTCAGTATATTGGGCCTTCCATCTTTTTTATTATTGGTATGAAAAGACAGAAAGAAACATAAAAAAATAGAAGCAAACTGATCCAGAGCAGCTGTTCGTAAACACGATTTTAATAGACGATATCATGTTAAGTTATTGAAATCTTACATAATGAACTTCTCGGAAAAGAACGGCAAAGATCTAAGGAACCTTTATGGTGCCAAAATGAGACTCGTTAACATATCGATAAAGTTTCAGAAAATATCTTTGCATATATATTGCCGGCACAAATTTCGTAATGTTACTGCAGTTTGCTCATTCATTGAGAAGAATACGGCTGAAATTGGTTTAGAGGAGAGCAGCCAATGAAGCGTTATTGAGAGGGGAATGAGATGTAAAGTGCTTTGTTAGAAACTGCTGTCAAATTACATTCACGACTTGCCACATGGAAAAACAGGGAAATGTTATTCAGTTTTTAAAATGCCCACTTTGAGGTTTATGTTTGTGCTTCTTAAAGAAATTTAATATGTTCATATACCACGTTATAAACATTCACAACAGATTTGATTCCGGATGGAAAAAATTTAGATTCGGTAATTAACTCTGATCCGCAGAAGTCAACAAGTGTCAGACGAAGAAGTTCATGCGGATATCCTTTCTGTTCTGTTAAAGTAAACATGCAAATATGGTGACTTTACCAATCAAAACTGGTAACTAATTCGGAAAAATAGGTTTAATAGCGCGTTTCATATGGCACGAGAACAAAATAGTATGTTATTGTAAAAGTCCAGCAGTAATCGACATTAAACATTTGTTTTGAACGATAATGATATGGATTATACGGTGTGCACTCAAAAAAAAGTCTTACAAATTTAGTGATTCTAGCCTTATCCGGAACTGGTGCATTCGTTAAAGCCCACTGTTTCAACTAGAGTCTGTTCTAAAGTTTTCATGTTTTCTCCATAGTAGTGAATCGATGGTGAACCTCAGCTACATTACTTTGAAACATTTTTAAATATTACTTTAGAATCGTTACGCCCTCCACAATGAGATGGTTTTTTCTTACAATATTGGTTATGTCAAATTATGTCAAAACTTCTGGCGTAGCAGCCAATATCCCAGACGAGGAGCATTATCAATGGATGCATGACCACATTTCAAACCATTCTCCAAATTTCTTACAATCGCAGACGTTAGCCCAGATATGTTACGGTCGTTATCCAACTGTGCTTTAATATACTTTTGTCTTAATTATATCACATGTATGAAGAAAAAGATAAAATCCACATTCTGAGATCGTTAAGGGAAAAACTATCGAAGAACGCGTAAACATAGTTAAAACTTGCTATAAAAGTGGGCAATTTTCATGCATTACGGGCTGATTATAGTCGTCATAATCGAGCTACTGTGCAAGGAATTGGCAAAATTATAAAGAAATGTTAAGAGACTGGAAGTGTTACGGATGTGGTCAGGCCTGCGCATCATCGCAGTACAGTAGAAAATACTGTACGTACTGTAGAAAATATCGCTTTTGTTAGTGAAAGTGTGGCGGATAATCCGAATTTGTCGATTCTCTGCAATTTAGCCTATCTTACGGCTCATTATGGCATATTTTGCATTTGGATTTTCACCTTCGTCTACATAGAGTGCAACTCACGCAACAATTAAAGCTGTCCGACCATTCACAATGCCGTAGATATGCTGATTGGGTGCAACAGCAGTAGGATTTCAATGTTGATTTTTGGTTTAAAATTTTCTTCAACGATGAAGCTCATTTCTTACTCGGTGGTTAGGCCAACAAGTAAAATTGTCACATATGAGGCTCGAAGAACCCAGAAGTGATTGTGGGTAAGCCATAGCATCCGGAAAAAGTGACTGTTTGGTGTGTATTATGGTCTTATCGAAAAACACGCTGGAGGAACCGTTACCGTCAATTCAGAGCGTAATGATTGTATAATAACCGATTTTTTTTAGCCTGCAATTAAAGATTATGAATTGGACGATATGTGGTTTCCACAAGACGGTGCCACGAACCACACAACATGACCGATTTTGGCTTTGTTTCCGGAGTTTCCAGAATTGGCCACCAAGATCATGCGATGTGACGCCGTTAGACTTTATTATGGGGCTTCATCAAAGACTGTGTTTACGCTGAAAAACCGCAAACATTGGAGAATTTGAAAACCAACATTCGTCAACTTATCGCCGAGGTACCGCCCGAAAAAAAACTGATCGAAAATTACCTCAAAAGATCCACAACAGCAACTAATCCAGAAGCGGTCAATTAAATGATATTGTATTTCGTACACAATTGCAGAATTCAAGTATTATAAGGAAATAACAGCCTTATCGAAATCATAGCTTTATGTGTGTTTTATTTAACTTTATTTTTGAAACCGAAAAAATGGATAACCTGCAATTTTTCCTACAAGGATTTCTTCGTACATTTTTTCGAACGTTAAATGTTTGATGACAACTTTGACATTTTTGATTCATAAGATCAATGACGTGTAATGACGTGTTTGTCATGGAGAAAATGCTTATAAAGTAAAGCAATTTTTTTGCACAAAGAAATTAAAAACATGTTATAATAAAAGAAAAAAATAAATTAATAAATAAATAAACAAAATAACAACAGAAAAGTTCAGGAACAATGGATGAAAGACTTACACGGATTAAATTTTTAAAAGAAAAAGAAAAAGTTCGGAAAATTGAATTCTCTAGTTTCTGTGCAACCTTTTATCTCTCCGTCTATTGACCACTCTTTGAATAGGCACACAATCCCCAAGTCGGCTATTCAGAATCCCTAATAAACAGTAAGTCTGTAAATGGAGAAAACATAAATTCATTCATCCCCCCCCCCCAATATGTTATTCATGCTTTATAATTTTCTCCTTTTCCTGTAATTTACACCTTCCTTCAAAATATTGCCAGGACTTTAAACACTGTGCATAAATGTATTTTGAAGAGATTGCACAGAAAAAGAAAACGCTTTACATAGAATTACTATAAACTTAAATTATACGACACCACCTATCAGTTGAGCTATCATTTTGAGCGAAAGATTAAGAGTCAGTGGCGAGAGTGAGGAGGAGGCAGCCCGCGTGCAGTGCAATCTAAATCTGAATCTAAAGAGATCCGAAAAATCCATCCACAGCCGAAAAAAGCAAATCAAGCGACATCAAGTTTGTTTGCGGAAC
>JAHXMU010000025.1:1164819-1200951 GCA_019455685.1 Philornis downsi
TGCCTTTTTAGGTTTGCAAAGGGGCCAAAGGGGTTGATGGAGAGGAGGTAGTGGCGGCGGAGGAAGATTGGTCGGTTGGCTGTCTGGCGTTTTTGGCTGACATCTGTAACAGTCTGCGAGTGTGTTTTCGGTTCGTCTGTCCGCCTGTCCGTCTTTTCTGCTGCAATAAAAGTGTTGCTTAACTATTTTCCTTAAACACACACTCACAGCATTAAACTGACTGACTATCTGATGTTGGTGATCTGTTGGGTCCTATTCGGTTGTTCCAGTTGTTGTTATAGTTTGTCTACTAAAACACAGCAAGGCAAGCACCTAGAGCGAGAGAGTAAAAATTCAAAAAAAAAAAAAAAAAAATGAAATAAATAAAGCAAAAAACCATCCATAGTTCTGCATGTTGGTGGAAATTTATGTCAACCCTTGTTGTCGTGTGTTGAATCTTACGATGACATTTCAAACATAATTTAAGCCCACGCAATATGCATCACACGAGTACTGCAAGTACTTGCAACAAATCTATGCAAACCCAAAACAGTGTGAGCCTCAAACAACCAGCCAGCCAGCCAGCCTAGGCAGTCAGTCAAGCAGGCAGGCAGCCAGCCAACCAGCCAGCCCAGCTTACAGCCACAATGATCGCCAAAAAGTCAAGTCTGCAACAATAACAACAACGGCTGAAACAGCCAGAAAAATGGCTAAAACATGCATATTTCATTGGGCGTAGATGAGCGCGCGGAATGTCAAGTAACAATATTTGGATCCATGTGATGGCGTCGAATATTTTACACGAAATGCGCAATAAATAGTGCAAAAATCTAAAGGTATTCATGCCGACCCCTCTACCCGCATGGAGCTTTGCCCACAGCCGCAGTTGCGACCACACTGCTTCGACTCATCGCGTCGTGATGACGTTGGGTGATGATCAGGAGGAACCTCAGCAACGTGAAAATGACAATGATGATGATGATGTTGATGATGATGCTGATGATCGTCATCGTCATCCGCATTACTGTCGTCAAAGGTAAATACATAAAGTGTGTAGGTATCGAAGGTAATTTGCTGACATGTAGTACTGTGCATAACATTATGTTCGCCGCTTGTTTGGCCTGTCTCTCCGACGAGATCGTCATCAATTCCAGAATTGATGATACAAAGGTATCTATAAATAAACAACAGTGAAATTCTCTATCTAAATCTAGACTTCCTTGTCGTCGTTGTTGGTCAGTTTACAAAAAGGAAATCGGTGAAATCGTCTTCGTTGATTCATAGAGTAGCAAATGAGTATAGAGCGAACGAGGATCGTATAAGAAGGTGATTATTTGAAAGGAGGTACTGCACATTTTTATTGTCTACATACGAGTGTAGGCAAAAAGCAGAAACGACTGTTTGGCATGTCATGCATGTTATAAGGGAGAGGTTTTCATATTCATTGAGTTTACACGCATTTATACCTGTTTAGGACCCAGGGCATTGGAATCGAATTGTTTTTTTTTCATGCTACTTTATAGTTTCGTATTGCAATAAACAAAGTATTGAAATCTGTTTTTTGTATATGTCAATAACCAATTCAGTCGATGACGTCGTGTTGAAACCATGTCCAACAGGCCTCATGGATCATCTCAGGTTTAAGTTTTCACTCATTTTTCATTTACCTCATAAGCACATTCTTTAATTACTCAAGTTTTTTTTTTATCTTATACTCAATTGTTGAGTTTTTTGTTTGAAAAGTTTAGGCGACGTTAAACTAAGTCCGTTATTTTTTGGTTAGTTGTAAGAACGAACTCAATAAAGCAAGAAGATAATCTAATCAGGTCTCGCTGAGATCAAACTGCTTTTCATTTCCTGGGAAAGAATAGAATTGATATCCTTAGCCGCTGTAAAGAATCAACAAGTCGAAATATATAATATATAAATTATATAGGTTTGACTTTACTGACATTGGCGATATACCGATCCATAGACAGACGAGGTTGGAAAAGACCAGTGTCTTCTTTTCATACCTAATTCAGCGACTTGTATTGCTTTTCCGGTAAAAAAAATCATATCCTTTATAAATGTATTTAAATTAAGATGGTCCCATCTCGTGTTTATCGACTACTACCTTACACCGATTATAATTAACGAATAATTGTTAAAAATCCTGACATTATTCATCGTCAAATAAGGCGGTTTCTGAAATGTCCTTTCCTCATATAAAAATATGCCCACTTTGATCGCGTTGCAAGCGAAAATTTCCATTTTTGCTACTTGTATGATCTACTTTGTGGTTTATGTTGAATTTGATTTATAGGGTGATTTTTTAATCGTAGTTTTTTTTAAAAACTGAATTAAACACGCAAATTTGCATCATCTATTAAAATTTGTTATTGGAATCGGTAAATTGGTCTTTGGCATTTAATTTTTAAAGACAATTTCATAAAAATGTTGTCCGCGGCTCCGTCTCCAAATGTCTATTCGTAAGGTCCAATTTTTAGTGACTTCTTCGAGCATTTCGGCCTGTATTCCAGGAATAACGCGTGTTATGTTATCCTGTAAGGCTTCAACAGTGTTCGGCTTGCCTACATAGACTAACGACTTGGCATAATCCCACAAGAAATAATCAAGAGACGTTAAATCGCAAGATCTTGGGGGCCAACTCACAGGGTCATATCGAGAGATAAGCTGCTCATCAAATTCATCATTCAACATATCCATTGTTTCGAGAGCATTGTGGCATGTAGCATCGTCCTGATAAAACCACATGCCAACTAAGTTCAACTCAGCCAATTGGGGCAAAAAAATTCCTTGTGGTTGAGTAACACATGTCCAATCGCTGAGAACGGCGACGAATTGACATTTCACCATCGTCATTAACACCGGTCGCTACGGCTGCAATATTATCTTCGGTACGCACTCTACGCATGCGAGTCGATGGTTTTATGGCCAACAAAGTAAATTTGGTGCGAAATTCGTAGATAACAGTACGAATTGTTGATTCAGCAAGTCGATTATGACGACCATAAAATGGTGGTATCAAACGGTGCACATTTGTCACTGAGCACGATTTTTGATAATAAATTTCAACGATTTGCAATCGTTGCTCGTTTTTCAGTCTTTCCATGATTAAATGGCAGAGTATACTGTACACTTTTCACATTGACAGATGACGTTTGGACGCCATTACCAACCAGTGCTGCCAACCTGAAAAACTTAAATCTTAAAAAATCACCTTAATATAGGATGATTTTAAGAATATAAATAATAAAAAAAATATTTTTTTATTATCGATGTCATGGAAAAGCGAAAAACAAAGATGTTGTGTTATTTTTTATTATTAGAATATTGAATATTTTGCGAAATATTTCGAATGAATCCGCCAATCATTTTCAAGGGTGTATGAAAAATGTCCTTATGAGTTGACCGTAAGAATTTCTTTTAATATTTTTCCATTATAAAGTTTTTTTTTCCACCCGCTGAACCCATTTCGATCACTTGTGACACCTGCGGTTCATAATGTGGAGGGTTGTATACTGATAAATTCAAAACGCCCTTATCTCAGATGTAACATGTTGTCCTAATCCATTTGTCCTGTAAAATTGGGTATATTTGAGTATTTTTACTAACCATGACCATAATTAGGCCGGTCCTTTGAAATACGTGCGTAACTACGAAGTGCTTAGTTAACAAATAGGCAGGCCTATTATGCATACATATATATTATATAGGGTTATCCATTTTTCGTTTTCAAGTAAAGTTAAATAAAACACACATAAAGCTATAATTTCGATAAAACTTATTTCCTTACAATGTTTGGACCTTGTCATTATGTATGAAATACAACGTTATTATAATGGCCGCTTTCAGCAGTGGACCCTTTGAGGTAGTTTTTGACCACTTTTTTGCATACTTCAGGCGTATCTCGACGATAACTTGACGAACATTGTTTTTGAAAAGTTCCAACATTTGGATATTATTCAGCGTAAACACGGTCTTTGACGTAGTCCCACAAAAAAAGTCTAACGGCGTCAAATTGCATGACCTTCGTGGCCAATTGACGTGACCAAAACGTGATATTACGCTTTCTGGAAACTTCTCATGCAATAAAGCCAAAATCGGTCGTGTTGAATCATATTTGAATCACCACTTTTGTTTTGTTTTTAACTATTTTTACATATTATTCGGTTGTTAAACGGAAATGGTAAAGCTTTCAATAAATAAATAACATTTCAGATGACAGATATTTAGCAGCTGGCAGCCTTGCCAGACCAGCGGTTTGAAAATCCAGATAAGTATTTCGGGTTGCAGAGCCAATTGTAATGAATTCGAACCAGCTATTAAAAGGATTAGTTATAATTGGTTCGATAAACAAATCATTTGTTTTGTCAAAATAATATTTTTGTTTACGTAATTTATTTTCGCTGGGGATGCAAGATATCGGTGGCAGCGCAAAAATAGTGATAATTTGAATATATCAAATTCTACTTCATCTCAATATGAATGTCGGCGATATGACGGTGTAATGATGGTGGTCTCAAAATAACAATTGGTGGAATTTCATTACTATTGATAATTGTAATGAAATCGTTCAAATCGTTTGGCTACATTAATGACGTTTAGAAAAAGTTAAAATTAAAGTTTAAATTGATTTCAAATAAATGAAAAGAAGATTATCAATCAAACGATCCACCCAATAACATTGGGCCATGTATGATATGAAAATCCTAGACATTTTCTTCACAGCTCTATTGTTTGGTCAACAATAACTGCCTTAACGTTGCTCGTTGTTCAATATCTTTTGCACCGAGCCTCGTTACCTTCACTGCCCTGGCGCATTATTCTGATTGTTACAATTTGGTGTTTTTCTTTCGACGAAAAGGGCATTTATTTGTCTTCCTCATTTTGTCGCCGTCCGCCACACCGCCCACTAACCGCTTGCATCCTCCCCTCCGTTCCATAAATTCAAATTGTTTGCTAACTCGTTAACGATCGTTCACTCTCTGTTGTACAATTGGGCACGCGCAAATGATTGCAAATTTTTTGCTTATGCGCAGCGCTGCCTGGTTGCCAATTTTTTGTGATCCGCTTAAGGGTTTATTTCAGTTAGATTGCGGTAAATCGTCCTCGACTCCTTCGTTTGAGCTTTATTTTCACTGTTGTTGCTGTGATTGTTGTTCTTGTACTATTTACTCAAAAATTTCCCAATAGCAGCTGCCGGCGTTCATCGAAAATAAACGAACTAACCCAGCCAAATGGGAAGTAGAAGAAGACGGGGCCGACAGAAAAAAAAGCCCAAAACAATCATTGTG
Source organism: Philornis downsi (assembly GCA_019455685.1). Lineage (NCBI taxonomy): Eukaryota > Metazoa > Arthropoda > Insecta > Diptera > Muscidae > Philornis > Philornis downsi. The sequence continues at coordinate 1,170,099 of JAHXMU010000025.1, forward strand.
TTGTGGTCTTCGTCTTATGCACGAGTTGTTACAACATTTAACTGGCGCACTTTTCGTCGTAGTTGCCGAAGTTGTTGTTGTTGTTGTTTTTAGTGGCCCATTTTAGCAACCTACTCGTTTGTTTTTTTTGTTGCTGATGCCTTGTTTGCCCTTAGCACCATCGCACATGCGCTGAGCCGCCTTTGTGTGACGGTGGAAATGGGAAATTTGTGCTACCACAACTCGCTATTTTGTTGTCTGTTTTGGATTTTGGTCTAATGGAGGAGAAAAGCGGACGAAAATAGTCGATCAATATGAAGGTAATTTGAATACACTGGAAATAATGTGAATGTAGTCTCAACTACACTACGCAGCACTATTTGGGGAATGTCTTAGGTCAAGGGGTGGTGAGCAACCTTTTTAATCAAAGGGCCAATTTAAAATTTTTATGTCGAGCCGCACATAAAGTAATACTTGTTGGTAATTTACAAACCTATATTTATAATAAACATTAGAACAAGAATATATAAAATTGAAAAAAAGTAAAGATTTCATATACAAATTTTAATGGAAAATTTAAACAAACAAGAAAAGAACAGAGGAAAGAATTTACTTGGAACTTTTAATGAGAAATTTGAACATTTTTTTTCGATACAAGCTGATCAATATCAGCCGGAATTGATGAGGTAGCTACACGTGCGCAGTTTTCTAATCGTGGATCACTCAGTCTTGATCGCTGGCAATTTTTGATTAATTTTATGGTTGAAAATAATTGTTCGTAAACGTACGTACTTCCGAACAGAGACATCATTTGCTTTGTACATTTCATCAAAAGCAGAAATTTTGCAAGGCTCCCATAAGATTTATAAAAATTGTCAATGTTTACTGAGAAAAATACATTTTTTTTTAAATCGGTATTATTCTGCATGTCAATAACTTCCATTTGAAAGTCTTCGGAAACTGTATTGTCATCGATATTAAGTGGCGGGGAAAAAATTTTCATGGAAATCGCTGTCTTCACAGCTTTGAACATTTGGAATTGTAATTGCAATTCGTTGATTAATATGTCTATATATGTTGTGTGTATTTTTTTCTAAATGTGGAAAGTGAGACACATTATTGAGCAAAAGATGATGTTTCCACAATTTTAATTTACGCACAAATTGTGAATAAACTGTCCTTTGCCTTGAAGTTCCACATTAAGATCTTTGAGAGGCTGAGTCATGTCGACAAGAAACCAAAAATCGCACATCCATTCTTTATACTACCAATATGAGGAAAGGCATATCCAAGAACAGAGTCCACAGTGGTTTAAAGAGTTTCGCCGTGAAGGCCTTACCCACGGTGTGCTTATCACACTGGGCATATTACAATGCGATTGCCAACGCCCCCTTGGAATAGCCAAGTTAACTTGGTCTATCTAGGAATAGGTGTTGACAATTTTGGGAGCATGGACCGCAATTGTCAGCCCTTTCTTCTAGCCAAAAGATACCAAATTGATTATGCTGGTATGGAATATAATCCCCATTCCCCATGGAATACAATCCACACTTCTGCTACTCTATGGGGATGTAGCACCCGGTTGCAATGCAACTCCACATTTGAGCACAAAGTCTCTGCTAATGATTTTGGTTTCGGCCACAACCCGCGTGATGGGATCCTACACCAAATGATCAAGCGGGAACTCAGTCCCGCCAAATAGTAATTACCTAATTGTGATTCATACACCACACTTTACGGGATTGGTCGCTCCGCAGCAGAAGCGTACAGACTGGACATTTTTACATACCTGCGAGTGCGAAGACTCCAGGTAGATGGAACGGTCGATGCTACATTGCAAGGATGCAGTATTCTCACCGGTGGGGGACGGGGAAAACTCCAAACCCTGTTCCGTTCGGCAATGGTGAACGGCAACCATGAAAAATAGACAAAGGAAAACCCATGCCTGTCCATACTCCCCGGCCTGACCGTGTGAATCCCTATCACCCTCGGTACCAGGCAAGGTCTTTGATCGGACCCTGTAGCCGATTTACTCCCAGTTTCAACTCGTTGCGGTCCAGCGACTGGTGCCCCTGCACACGAGCAGCAGTTGCTCGTGACATTAGGCTAATCCGAACAGTCTCACAGCCGCTCTACCCTGAGGTCAGACTGCTTGAAAAGGCCAGCATACCCACTTCCTTCAATTACGTCATAGCTGCCCAATTGACGGAGTCAATCGAAATATTGGGAAATACTAAATGAAGCAATAAGAAACAATACCAACATCTTTGCTTTTCAATTCAATTCTATGATCTCGAGCCGAATAAAATTATACAGAACGTATGGTAAAATAAGGTCAATAGGGGCACACAGTCATAATCTAATAATTTCCAATATAAGTTTGATGCCCCATTAATGATTTTCCACCATAGTTTTGGTATTTGAGTGCACAAAAGTCGGTGTGTTCTTGTAAAATTAAATTCATAATGCAGAAAAAAACTGAGATACTTCTTTTTTTTTTTTGTTGATTTAGATCAGAATACTTTTACTTTAGGTTATACTATACTTCTAAATTGGTATTAGGAATTCCCGGCCATTGACCGCCATCTTGACATCTTTACCACGTAATAATTGATGAATGCTTGCAATGTTATTCCCATACATTGGCTTTCGGAACTGCAATTTCGGTTACAATTATTTAGATCCTTTCAAATTAAAATCTATAAGGAGGAAAGGACAAGTTTTCATATTTATACCCTCCTTTGAGGCATCATAATTTGCGAACCACACCAACTCTGAACTTAATTCTTGCACGCTTTAATAGAACCAAAGAATTTATTTTTTGTGATCCAAATCTTATGATTTTTCTCATTGTTTTTATTGTTGTGGAAATAAATCCTTACAATCTAAAGCAAGCAACACTTTTCATAAATGGACAGCAAAAGGTTCTCAAACCAACGTTTCTAATTTGAAACGCGATACATAATAGGACAATCTAGTTAAAACGTTGGCAATTAGATCGCGGAATTAGGGATTATTGGGGTTAGAATAATCTCCCATGAGGACCTTTCAGCGAAAGCGGTTTCTTCCGTGGTTCCCGGAGAACTGGGAACCTATTTGAGGGACAATTTCTCTTCCTCTACGGATTGCATAAGGAAGATGGTGTGGACTCACCCAGGTGCATCAGTTTTCATGACCACCCATCCGTTTTCATGGATAGCGTGCGAAAATCCACATTATGTAATTTTGAAGGCGGAAGCGTTGAGGCGTCCATTAGTGATATCCTTGTCAGATAGGGGACTCTGCTTACCTAAAGAATATACGCTGGACAGTAGTCATTATGCTACATTTTTGGGTTGATAGACAACTGTGGGTGGAAGGCAACAAAACTAAATTACACGAATGCAATGGACTGTTTACGTAGAAAGATTTTAGATTTCTTTGGGCGACTCTTAAGGGTCTCTGTAAAATTTCGCCAGAAAGTGAGAAATATTATATCTTCGACGAAGTAGTGCCGAGATCCCCAATATTAGAAGAGCATTAAGACCACTGATCATATTATGCTTGGAAGCACCACTGCCCTACGGCGCACACGGTGATTGTCCACTGGCTAAAGTTTAATAGATCATCTGAGATTACTCCCTGGGATGAAGTTTCTTCATAAATTGGAGAATCAATCTTTCTTCCAGTGTATTTAGCTATTTTCAAATGTTTCGCGGCAGTAGTAAATATAGTACTTTTGTGTTTTTTTTTTCCTTCTAACTTGCTCGGCGTCCTCAGACTCCTTCGGTTATTTAAAGTGGTAATTTAAGGCAGAACTCTGTAACAATTTTCCATTTGGAGATGTTATTGGAACTTAATGGTTACTTTGGTTGTCAGACTATCTAACAGCTGTCTGTCCGTCCATCCATTCGTCCAGCCATCCGCACATCACAGTCTCTACTGTGATCTTACGAGCGAATTGGAGCAATTGGCTGAAGCGTCTGTGAGCGACTGTCGCGGCGTAATAGTTGAAACAACTGAAACAGCAACGACTTTAGAGGATCATCTGCATCTCTGCAATTTGTCTATCCTCAATTTGGTCGTAGTAGTTGTTGTTCCTAATTCAGTTCTTGGCTCAAAGGAACCATCGGTGTTGTATTGTTAAGGTGATGGTTGCTACATACCTATCTGCCTACATGTAGGCTGTTAGACAAACGAGAAGACGGGCAACGGCTTCTAACCTAAGTCGAAAAATTCTACTCCAAATGTGGGTCTGTTTGTAGTAACAAAACAAAAAAAAAAAACTGAACGTTGGTTTTACAGTTACATTCAAGTGAAGAAGATTTGGCTGGAAAAAAAATTGTGCAATGAAATTTGTGGCTGTTTTCAGTTTTTCGTACGGGGCAACCATGTAAACAAACTGAAGATCAACATCTGTTGATTGCACAGTTTCAGCCGGAATTTGTTGCCATTTTAACGGGATGTTTTAAAGCCATTCCTGCTGCTGCCACCGCTGATGACGATAATGATGTCGAAGTTGTTGCTGGTGTTTTTGCTGCGGTGTAGTGGGGTGCCGTTGTTGTCGTAGCGACTCGTGCTGCAAACATTTCAAAGATTGATGTTTAGGAAGGCATCACGTCAATATATAGGTCTTTTTGCCCCGGCCGCTGCAGTTGGTGCTGTCTGTTTTGGCATCTGCGATCATCTGGTACGCGTGATGTCCTTTAGCTACGAATGGGTTTTATTTTATGTCTATTCTGGTTTCTTCGCAGTTATTTCTCAAGCTTTCAATACGTTTTATAATCAGTTTGTGTGTTTCGTTTGATTCATACGAAGCGAATTACTGTGAAGGCATTAGTTGTTTCGGAGTTGTAGATTTCGATTGCGGCGCGAATATGGAACAATGATGACTTTCGCAAAACTGATGATTACAAATGAAGTCAATTTTATTATTTTACAGTATGTCCATTGTAGTAAGTTTGACTTATTTATCTGGTATTGTTATAAATTTCTGTATTTTGCTCTTGAAGATTTGCTGTAAATTCTGATTTTGTAAATTGGATAAGATGAAGTAAAGGCTAATTCTGAACAATGGAAATGTGCAATGTGCGCATACGGATTTCAGAAACAGGTTATCGGGAATATTGGTCATAAGCGATTTTTTATACAACTTTGTTTGCCTCTACCTGCACAGAAATTGCTGAATTTTTCAACTATTTTAAAGTGTCAGAGCCGCGAACGCAATGCGTGTGACAAAATAAAGCTTTACGAATGAGATGTGAGTGAACTTCTCTTCGTTTAGTGAGCTTACGTGTCTTCTATTTTAAGACCCCCCAAAGGGATCAACAGTTTAACAACGATTCTGCTGAGAAGCATTTACTAGACTTGTCGATTACTCGACTACTGGAAATGTCAATCAGACATATCGAGATGACCGGTTTTACAGAATAAAAAAATAAACCAAGAGACGAAGATGAAGGTGAAGAGTAAACAAAAAACATTATGTTGAAGAGGGTGGTGCAAGGAAGCAGTGGAAAACTTGAATAATTGTCTACAAAAATAATTCCCTTCTGGGGCATAGAAGGTCACACGCGAAGTCCACTTGATGAAAAAACTTCATCGCAGAGGGTAATCTCAGTTCATCTATTAAACTTTGGTCTGGGTACAATTATCTTGTGCGCCGTAGAGCAGTGGTGCTTTCAACCATAATATTATCAGTGGTCTTAATGTTCATCTAATATTCGGAATTTCGGTACTACTCCATAGAAGATATAAATAATATTTCTCACTTTCAGCCAAAATTTTACAGAGACCCTTAAGAGTCGTCCAAAAAAAATCTAAAATCTGTCTACCTAAACAGTCCATTGGATTCGTGTAATTTAGTTTTGTTGCCTCCCACCCACTGTTGTCTATCAGCCCAAAAATGTAGCATACTGTCCAGCCCATCTTCTTTAGGTAAGCAGAGTCCCCTTATCTGACAAGGATATCACTAATGCATGTGTCACGCTTCATGAGTACTTCCATGAAAACAGGTTGGTCATGAAAACTAATGCATCTAGGTGAGTCAGTGCCATCTTCCTTATGTATTCCGTAGAGGGAGAGACATTGTCCCCCAAATAGCTTCCCAGTTTTCCGGGAAAACATTTTTAATTTTAATGCGTCACGGAAGGAAACCGCTTTCGCGGTTATGAGAGATTATTCTACCCCTAATAATCCCTAATTCCGCAATCGAATTCCTAACGTTTTAACTAGATTGCCCTACTATGGAGCTCCCCGTCATACAAGACGGCTACAGTTAATGACTGGACCCACTCTAATCTGTAAGTATCTAACTTGTGCCGATCGGGTTTCAAATTAGAAACGTTGGTTTGAGAACCTTTTGTTAGCCATTTATCGAAAGTTTTGCTTGCTTCAGATTGTAAGGATTTATTTCCACATTAGTAAAAGCAATAAAAGACGATGTGATGATTTGAATAATGTTGAAAGAAATTTAGCAGAACGCTGGGTACAAACGTTAGTAGGAAAAATCATAAAATTTGGAACACAAAAAATAAATTCTTTGGTTCTTTTCAAACGTGGAAAAATTAGAATCAAAGTTGGTGTGGTTTACAAGTTATGACGCCCTAAAGAAGGGCATAAACATGAAAATTTGTCATTTCATTCTTATACATACAAAGTAGTCAAAATTTAGGAGGATCGATCTGTCAAAATTTTTTTGATTTTAAACTGATGTATACAAAAGAAGAAAAGAATTCTTTGCATGACTAACAACAGTAGCAACAAGTGGGAGCGTTTTCCTTTCAAGTCAATAACACAGCGATGACTATTATTTGCTGCCAGCAATTTAATATCTTGTTTTAAATGAATCAGTTGTGATGATATCTATACTGCGGACTGCGAACAATTTGCTTATATAAATTGAATTTCGAACATATGAAGCTGCAAAATTTAAAAAATATTTCTGGTAGTAAAATTTCCAGTAAAGTATTTAAGTAAATTTGCTAATTACACAGGGAAACATAATTTTTAGTTTATGGGACCGAAAACTAGCGTCCTATTAGCGGTAAATATTGTAAGCTAAAACGATATAAAATTACATACTATGAAAATTGATAAAGGATAATTCGTGACACAACAGTTTCTGGTACCAAGTATTCATACCTGTTATTGCGATATATCCAATACCATGATCTTTAATGTAAACCACATTTCAAAAAATAGCTCTGACCTAGGATAATATAAAATACTAGCCGACCCGGCAAACGTTGCTTTGCCTTCAAATTTTAGCAGGAGCAGAAATAATTGCTTTTTAATTTGTGGTTTGTATAGGAGGTACCACTCCCCATTGTCCAATACCGCCCATATTTGCAGCAGCACTTAAGATATGTACACCAAACTGATGTACCAAATTTTGTTTAAATACCGTAAATAGGAGCAAAAATATTGGATATTTAATTTATGGTTTGTATGGGAGGTACCACGCCCCATTGTCCAATCCCACCCATATTTGCAGTAGCACTTAAGATATGTACACCAAACCCACGCACCAAATTTTGTTCAAATACCGTAAGCAGGAGCAGAAATAATTGATTTTTAATTTTTTGTTTGTATGGGAGGTACCACGCCCCTTTGTCCAATTGGACCGAATTGTAAATCTAAACCATCCCGGGCACCACCCAGACGCATATACAAAAATTTATGCAAAGTGGTCCAGCCGTTTAGGAGGAGTTCAGTGACAACGCCCGTACAGTAGAATTATATATATAAAGAATATTTGAATTCCCCATTCCCGAATTAACAAAAATCCCATAACGATTTCTCCACCACGACAAAAAAAAATTCGATTATTCCGCAGTGTTATAATCATAACTGAAACACAGCTTTGTATGGGGTCCTTGTATTAGTTTTGTTATATCGATTTTAAATACAAGGCGATGCAATTCTTAATTGAACTGCATGTTGTAATCATATGACTCTTAGATAGGCATATTTTCCGGTTCAAAGAATGCTCAGATGTTAGCTCTTGATCCAAATATATCTCAAAAGAGTTTTTTTTTGGTAATTTCACCTAAAAGCCATTTGTCGGGTGAATTTAATTTAAATAAAATTTCTGTGTATAAAGTTCTTCTGACATGTTTGTAACATTAAATCCGAGACCAAATCTAAAAACTCTTTTAAAATTTTCTGAATTGGGACGACTAAAGTGGGTTTCAAATGCAGGGTTATCCAAACCGCCGATCTGGCAAAGCTGTTATTTATTTAGTGAAAGGTTTAACAACCGAAGAACGCCTAAAAATAGTTAAAACTTTTCGCAAACGTGGCGATTCATAATCTACCTATTGTCCAAGGAATTGGCAAGATTATAAAGAAATTTGAAGAGACTGGAAGCATTACAGATGTGTCGAAAATATCGCTTCTGTTAGTGAAAGTGTGGCGGATAATCGGAATTCAATTCAGAGCGCTATGGCCGTATGAATACCGAATTATTTTGACCTGCAGTTATAGATTACGAACTGGACGATATTTGGTTTCTACAAGACGGTGCCACGATCTACACAACACGGACGATTTTGACTTTGTTGCATGAGAAGTTTCCAAAAAGCGTAATTTCACGTTTTGGCGACTTTAATTGGCCGCCAAGATAATGCAATTTGACGCCGTTAGACTTTTTTGTGGGGCTGCCTTAAAGATCGTGTTTACGCCGATAATCTCCAAACGTTGGAGAATTTGAAAACCAAAAGTCGTCAAGTTATCGCCGAGATACCACCCGAAATGTGCAAAAAAATGGTCGAAAACTATCTCAAAAGTATTTAAATGTCATTGTATTTCCTACATAATGGCAAGGTCCAAGCATTATAATGAAATATAAGTTTCATCGAAATCGTAGTTTTATGTGTGTTTTATTTAAGTTTACTTTTGAAATGGAAAAATTTATAATTCGGTATAAATTTCCAATATTTCGTTGCTTGATATCTTCTTAACCACCGCCAATAGCGAAATTTTACTATGTACGTATGATGTAATTTGAAAATTTGTTTGCATCACTGTTGGATTTGTAACATACTCGTACTTAAAACAGGATTTGGAGATGTTTGCAGCGAACGCCTCGCATCAATGATCTAATCTAATATTTTTGAAAACGGCACCTGAAGCATTCGAAGCAAGTAGAAGTAATTCAAACTTTTGACAACCTCGAAAATAGTCTTATTTTGTTGGGCAGTGTAATTTAACATGATTGTGCATTAAACTATTAGCAACCTTTAGTAATTAAAGGCAATAAATACCTTTGCCATTATCGACTGCGGTTCAATTGAACTTAATAGAAAAAAATTAGCGCATCTAGTGGCAAATAGTTTTAACATCGTTTTAGATTATAACTGTTTCTTCTCTCAATTGCTTTTATTGTTATTTTACTCGTTTCTCTTGCTAACTAACAGTAGTTAGTGGAACAGCTGAAATTTCAGAATATCCGCTGTGTATTTGTCAAAGGAATCCTAATGTTGTTATTAAAGGTTTCCAATTGAATTTAATTGTTTATCCCCCATAGTTGCATTCTGGCAAGCTATAATTTTTTATCCGTTGTGGAAATGGACAGGTTTCAATTCACTGCAGGTGATCTGGATGGGCTTAGGCTCAATTGAGAGGATTGGAAACCAGGAGATCTGAATTCCTATTCATACTATGTATCTAATTTACTTACAAAGAATTGAGAGTTCATTTTACAATTCAATTTAAGCTAACTGTATATATTGAAATAATGATTTTCATTTTAATTCATTTCTAAAACAATTCATAATTCATTGAGTAGTTAGTTAAAAAGAACAGAGGTCATTATGTTCAATACTAATTTTTTCCCCCATTTATAACTTATTGACATGGTATAAGTTATAAAACCCGAAATATATAATCTCTACTAGAGCTCATATAGGCTACAAACTGCAACATAGTGACTTTGGCAGTATCGTCCATCAAAGATATTATGAGCTTTTAAGAAATAGAACACACATTATTTTATTTATTTATTTATTTATTTATATAAAGCTAACTTAAAGTTCAAAAACTTAAGGCTAACTATATTAAAAGGAATTAGCCATGGCTGCCAGGGCCTTCAGCTAACATAATAATATTGGAAAATACAAGATGATAAGTATTAGAATATAAAGTTTTTTTTAACTAACTTAAATTCTAATGTACAAGTTCGTTTTTTTGATGAAATCTAAAATTGATTATACATTTCTATTTGAGGGATTAGCGATGAGAGTGATGGGATCTTCATTAGCGAATGTTGATAATCTCTGCTGGCTATGGAAGGTGTATGTAAAAATGATATAGCTGATCTCAATACAAGCACTATTACATAAAGGAAAAATATTGCTTAAACCCTTATCTATATAATGTGCATTTGTCAAATTGGTGTGACCAAGACGGATCCGAGTAAATTTGATTAGCTCTAAGCGTGAAAAATCTTTCTGTATTGAGTTTTTCAAAAATTCAGTCGTAGAAATACAGTTCGGGTTGATGTTCTTATACCATGTACGATGTACGATTTAATAGGACCAGATGTTTCTGCATCAATTCTTTCCGCAGTTGTAAGGTTATAGCTGGGGGTATATACCAAGGAGAGAGTGGTTGCGAGCTTAGCTATTGAGTCGACTTTCTCATTACCTTCAATGCCAGTATGACTGGGTGTCCACATAAATTTTATTTTGGGGAATTTGTCAATAATTATGCTTCGGATTTTAACAGCGTAGAAATGATTATTGTTGACGTTAGATATAGCATTTAGCGATGAAAGGGAATCAGAGCATTTTATAAATCTACCACGTTGCTTCATACTAATTTTAATTGTAATCTCTGCAGTAAAAACCGTTGTGTAATGAAGTAGAACTTCAGATTCTGTTGAGATCCCGTAACCTGCAATATCATTCGATTTTGAACCATCCGTGTATAAACAATTGTAATTCATGTATAGATGTTTAAGTGTAAGGAAGTGTTGTTGAAAGGCTTCTGGAGAGGTGACATTTTTGTCGTATTTTGTTAATGTTGTTTCCATTGAGTCGTGTATGCGTTTCCAGTTGAGTTTTGAGTTAAAAACATACATAAATCATTGTTTTTTTTTAAATATCTCAACTAGAGGCAAAAAACTAGAGTACAATTTTTTAAATCGGATACAAATTTAGGGAGTTGCATCGTTTCAAACTTTTTAAATTCCTGATGTGACCTATTTTGAGGAATTGTGGCGCAGCCCCCTTTAGTAGTATAAGTTCCAAATTTAAAACTTAAACTCTACTACACCTCTGCTATAGTCATATGATATCTTATTAAAATCGGACCACTCGTTTAGAAACTGCAGATTTATTCCCATTTTATTTTTCAAAAACCACCCACTATGCCTCATTACGATCGTATCATGTCATTGATTACACTATGATAGGTACTAACAGTTGTGTAATAACAAAGGATATAAGCCATTATAAAGGGTGTCCCAACAAGAACGCAACATTTAAATTTGGTGCCATTCGAAGCGTCATTATTTGACATTTGAACAGTTGTTATTGTTTGCTAGTAGAAGGTACGAGGTTAGTAAAAATGGAGAGCTACACGAATGAACAACGCATTCTCATTGTGAAATTGTTTTACCAATATGGTGAAAGCTTTGCGGCTACAGTTTGGAAATTGCGATCAATTTGGGGTCACAATAATTGACTCCAAAAGAATCAACTGCAAAGAGATTAATGGAAAAATTTGCCAAAACTGGCTCTGTTAGTGATGTAAAGACAATAACGCGCCTTCGACCAGGTCGATCGACCGAAAATGTCGCAGCTTTACGTGATGATGTTGCTCAAACTCCATCCACCTTAATTCAACACCGAGCTCAGCAAATTGGTGTCTCCAAATCCACTATACAGCGAATTTTAACGAAAGATTTGCATCTTCATGCATAGAAAGTTCAATTGACTCAGGAACTAAAGCCAACTGACCATGGACAGCGAAGGGAGTTCATTAATTGGGTATTGGAGAGACAACATGAAAATGCTGATTTTGCCGATAAAATCATCTTCAGTGACGAGGCCCATTTGCATCTTGATGGATTCGTCAATAGGCAGAATTGTCGCATTTGGGGTGAGGAAAATCCTCGAGTGATTCACGAGAAGCAAATGCATCCTCAACGTGTCACTGTGTGGTGTGGATTTTGGGCTGGAGGAATCATTGAACCTTTTTCTATGAAAATGAGGCATGTCAAGCGCAAACAGTCAATGGTGTTCGGTATCGTGAAATGATGACCAGTTTTTTCGTGCCTAGAATTGAAGAAATGAATGTGGAGGGCATGTGGTTTCAACAAGACGGCGCCACATGTCATACAGCAAGAGAAACAATTCAATTGCTACATCAGTCATTTAAATCTTGCGTTCTTGTTGGGACACCCTTTATGATTGAGGATCGCATATCCTGTGAAAAAACGGAAATATCGCTAAAAAATTGCTTTCGTATAAAACGGTACGGTGAATATGGCATAATTAATAACATGAGAGAACTCACCAAAAAATCTTTTCTTGGGCGACACGCTTGAAAATGAGGACAAAGGAACAATATGTTATAAAGCTTAAAAGCTCCTTGAAATTATCTGACTTTCTTTGATTTTTTTAATTTTGCTCTGTCATTGCTGCGTTGTAAATTAAGTTACCTTTGTGAAACTTCCTCTCCATAGTTTTCAAGTCGTCTTAATCTGAAGATTCTTACATCTGTTTATAAGTTGAAATTGTTTAAGAAATGGTAAGAAAACATCAGTGAACATTTTTTTCATGTGGATGAAATCTACAAAAATTGTCACTGAAATCACTAAATGTTTCTTCTTCTTCTTGATGTTTCTGTTAACCAAAAGAAATTAAGAAACATTTGAGGATTCCAGTGACAATTTTTTTGCTTTCTTCTGCATGGAAATGTTTTAACATAAAAAGACTAACTCCAAAAAAGAACAATAACATTAACTAACTAATATTTATGTTCACAGTAGAAATTTCGCTGTTCAAAATTTTTGTTATTTTATAAATTCCGCTATTTGTTGCCATCGGTTGTCGTAGAACAACATTTTCGGAAATATGAGAGGAAACAAATTTAATTCTAGTTTATTATTTAAAATTGTAAACGATTTCTTTATCATATTCAGGTTATTAGTCTAATATTTGTGGCAAAGATCACTGTGGTACTGTCACTACAAACTGCTCCAATCTCTGAATGATATCGAAATGATTGTGCGAAGGAGTAGCCAACTTAAGACAACATGATGGTGGGAAATTCGCTGTGTGTTCAGTTTCACAAACAGCAAAACATTGTATTGAAATTGTGCTTTGATATGAAGTATTCTTCAATTGCAATAAAACCGAATTAAAGACTTTCAGAAAAATATCTTAACTATCAGCACAGGATACGTTCTGCTCATTCGGGCAAAACAAAACCTTACAGACTCAACAAAATATATGTTGCATATGTTTATTTTCGAAAGGGTTTGAATGGACATTGAGTACAATTTTATCAGAAATACAAATCCCTGACGTCTATAAACTATTATGACGACGGCATTACAATCTTTTAAGTCCCCGCTTTCCTTTCTTATCTAACCCAGTTTAATTTGTTACTCCATAGGACTCTCACGTACTTGCACAACAGCCAAATAGTTTGAGGTATCCGGTGTCAAATACCACAAATTTTCAATACAGAAACATGCAATCAAATGTGGGCCTAAGCTAAACCCATTTTAGACACCAAAATGAATTGAAAAAAAAGAACAACTTAAGATAGTTAAAATGAAGTAAAGAAAGAAAAAAGAAGAAAAAAGATCGATAAAACGCTCAACAATGAGCTGAGCACATTTAAATAATATCAATTGGTAACTAACTAAAAATAAAATATGCAATTTTAGTTGAAGCGGCAATATATGAGCAAGTCTGACCGTCCATTCCATCTAACTTTGCAGGCTGTCTACCCCACTGGCTGGCTGCCAGGCTGGATGGTTGTTGACTGGTCTTCCAGCCAAGACTTCACATCGAGCCGCAACAACTCCAAGAAACACTTTCGCACGGGCGTGCATTTGTTGGTCGTTATGCTGATGCTGATGGTGGTGGTGGTGGTGGCGGTGGCGGTGGTTGCAACTGCTGCCGGTGCGCGAAGCGAGCGATTGTATTGAATTAGATTGGGTGTGGTCGTCATCAAGTCATCGTCGTCATCGCGTTGTTTCAGATGTTGTTGTTGTTGTTGTTGGTGAAGTTGTACCTATGAAATGTATGCCAACTGGGCCAAAATCTAACGAATGCAGGCTGCTGCACTCCAAAGAAATAACAACAGCAACAACAATAACAACAACAGCAGCAAGAAGAACAGCGCAAGTAATGATGCCGATGGCCAACCACTGGTAAATGTTAGTTGTTGCTGTTGGTGGTGGTTGTGGTGCTACCTCGGGATACAAGCCACGGATACTACGTGTTCATGGAGAGTCAGTCAGTCAGCCAGGCAGTCAGTCAGTCATAGACACATAAATGCTTCCCATTGCAATGGGGGGCACCCATGCTTAATAGGATAGTTCGTGTTTTCAAATTCGTACATAATTAAACCACTCTTGTATGCTCTCTCAATTTATGAGAAGATGGCAGTAACATTTCACAATTTTCGATTGTTGATGTCTGTAACGTGGTATATTTCCCAATGTTGCAAGATATCGAAGAGGTTAAACTTTACGCCGTCGATTTATCGAGAATTTGCTTGATGTTATATTTTTTGTGAGACCCTTCGTAGTCTTCATATATTTGTTTAGTGGAGGTACCAAATTAAGATGTCACGTTGAAAAGGATTGCAACATGTTCGGTATGTTCAGTATGTTTTAGTTTCTTATAGCTGGTGCAAAGTTATTTAGTGGGCCAAAACACTTTTGTAATGCTTGGGTATACCTATATATTGTTGACTTGTTTGACTTGTTTGTACATATTTATGAGTTGTTTTTTCGGTTGCAGATCAGAAAAACGAACGTTTTTTCAATACTGAATGATACTGAACCGGGTTAAGAATCAAAAACATATTTTTAAAATGTTTATGTTCTCCCAATATTTCGAGCAGTGATCATCTTTGTTGAATCTAATACAAAGGAATTATTTTTATTAAGATTACATTCAAAACTATGGCAACTATTACAAATTTTACATTTGTGTTGACAAATCTCTAAAGCATTTTTTTTGCTACTGCTGCTTTTGTTGTCTATGTTTGACCACTGTTTTTATATATTTTTGCGATATTTTCCCCCGTCAATCTAATGGTTCAGTCTCTATTTTGAATGTACATTAATAATGTTTAATATTTTTAATGTGAATCTGCATGAAAAACTTCGCTTCTCAATCAGTATATCCATCCTTTTCAATAAATTGGGCTTGTGTCCTTTTATGTTGAGGTCTGATATGTTTGCAGCTAGCCTTGTTTTCACCTTTGGCCTATTGGCTCCAGAATATGCTTTCGGGTATACGCCATCCTTGGTCCGTTCGCACATGATTTTGTTAACCATATTTGAATTATCCTCTTCTCGCATTTTCCATTTTGTTTTATTAAACATTTTGTACACCGTGTCTTATACCCTCCTATAAATGTTTGAATTTTTAAATCTTCCATACTGGTCTTCGACATACTGGTCTAGACCTGGTGTTGATCGTAGTAGCCTTCACGACAAGACTCACGTTAAACCCCCGTGGACTATGGGGTGTTCGAAACACGAGCCGCCCTATTGTTCGACTATTACCCATTGAGGCGAGGGGTGGCAAACCTTTTTGCTGCAAACTCACACTTAATGCCGCAACCACAAACTGTTGCACAAATTGTGCAATTAGTGCACAATCATCAGCCCAGGTAATGCATACCAAATGCATGCCACTGTTGCTGCTGCTGCAGTTCAATGTTGTTGTTTTTGTTCTCGTTGTTGTCTTCCAAAACATCAAGATGTCCTTCGCTTCAGGAACCACCACAGTTCTCTTTTACTTTTGCGTTACTCGTTTCTTGGTTTCATTTTCGATTCCAATATTGTCCCTGACTGACTGGATTCATACCGGAGCTGCAGCTGTGCGCCTTGGCCGGGTGAGTGAGTTGGCCACTACTGCGACTCTGTAGCATTGTTGGTGGTGGTGATCTTTCGTTGATTAGTGTCTGATCTGTGTGGTGCAGCCAGCAGCAGCAGCAGTAGCAGCCATCACAGTGGTATCGAGCGAGTGTTGCGCATTGTGGTGGTCAGACTGATCTCAAAATCCACTCCGCCACACTCTATTGCCCCAAAGATGTTGCTGCGGTTAGGAAGCCGAGACGGAGGAGCTGATGGTGCCGCATTTGCTGCCGCTTCTGCTTGGTTGTGTAATGGTGGTACTTACTCGCACACCGAGTGTAACGGTCTTCTGGGGCTTTTCCTTTAAATCAGATTAAACTCTCAAAAACGTTATTAGATGAAAATTATTACCATTTTTATAGTCATGCGGAAATTATAATGGAGCCGCATCCACATCCTCCTGTGTTGGCGCTCCCCCCCACCCCATATACGAACATTGGCCACAGGAATTTATACTCTTTTCACTTCACTGCAGATGATCATGGACGATGATGATGATGATGATGACGATGAGGAATTTCTTTGGCAACACTAAAGGTCACACTTTGTGTTCATCACTCTGGAGCATCTGCTGTGGAGGTTTCTTCCTCCATTCCTTCGGGTAATTGCAACAGTAAAAGCCATCTTCATTGCTCTTTTTCTAAAGCTAGTAAAATAGATTGTTTCGTTAAGAAGTAACGGGTGTTTCTGTCGTTGCCCCCGTGCTGGATGACTTCCTTCACTGCACTCATAGATAATCAACAAATATTACGATGATCTTATTGACCCTGATTCTGATGTGGTTTTCTAAGATAGACAAACTTTATTGCCTTAGTTTCGATTAGAGTAAAATTGCTCATCTTGGTCAGTGTTATACTTCATGGGTGAAATTTTGAAATCGGGGCAACATCTACTAGCATTTACAGCTTACGGCTTACGGTTTTAACGTAAGAATGCCAATTTGATGGGTTTAGGGATCTACTTATATGAGGAAGTTAATCGCAATCTATTCTATTACACTCATTATACTGCTTGTCAAAACAGCCCCTGAAGGAATTTTATGGCTAAAATGTACTGAGAATCTTTACCGCAATTTAAAGTTTTTGTGTTTCGCCCGTGTTGCGTGTGCGATTGTAACCATTTTAACATCAAATATGAATTTTTCTATTGTAGCCATGCTGCACATTGTGGAAAGAATAGCCTGTTTCTGTAAAACGAATCAATCATTTCGTTTGTCAAGCGAGCCAATGAGTTCATCTTGTGTTCATCTTGTAATTCGAATAATACTTCGTTTTGAATAGCTTTGCCAGCTTTGATGCAGTAGCTGATATTTTTCTATGGACTTGTGTGGAGAAAAGTGGGAATTGAAGTAATGACGATATTGATTTTTGAAATCTTTGGCAATTGATGAAAATTAGTTGTTAGATGTTTTTTTAAATGCCTGTTCCTTATGCTTCATAGGTAATTCCTCTGTGGACATGTCTTTGCTTTACACGTTCTACTTTAATGGCCTGACTGTTGTGAGTGAAATTTCAGATGAGATTTTTTAAATGCTGACAAAATGATACACTTCAGTTTCGACTATATTTTGAAGAGGTGGCATAAACTTATAATATAAGACGGAAGTTTGGGCAGTTAGCCTGATACTAAAACCATACTGATAAGATAACCATACTGACATAAGACTTGCCTCTAATATGCCTTAAGGGCGCTGATGCCATTTTTAATCTGATATATATTTGTACAGGAATTAAAATACAATAAAAAATAGTATGTTTTTGTTAAAATTAAAAAATTTTCCTAAACTGTTTTCTTGCAAATAACCCACAATGTGACAATTTAAAACTTCTTTTACAATTCTTAGATAACGTATGTAATTTTTGTGTAATTTCCTTTTACTTATTTTTCACTCCTTGACTTTGAATTTTCACATCAAATTCTCTTATATTAAATAAAAGCAGGCGTTAGCTGAGATTGACATATTGAAAATATTACTGAAATTTTAAACATAACTTGGTAATGTAGTAATCGGTATTTTATTTTTCCTTGGTGACGAAAGTAAATATTTAAAAAACATCTTCAATTTAGAAATGTCTACTGAACGAAAAAGCTGATTTGTTGAAGATTCTTCTGTACGTTATAAAAAAAAATTATCGCTAACGTTGTCACTGTAAAAACGAAAATACTCTGGAAAGTTTGACAATTTATTTTAGATACATTTCCAAGAGAAAACTGTAGCCGTTCTTAGCTTTACGATAAGAGATGTAATAGTTTTAAGACAATCGTTCATCACCTTCTACATTTAGTGGTTTCAAAACCGCCGGTCTGGCAAGGCTGTCAGCTGTTGAATACCTGTCATCTGAAGTGGTACTTATTTAGCAAAAGGTTTAGAACTAAATAAAATAAAAATAGTTAAAACTTACTACAAAAGTGGTGATTCAAACGTGGGCACTTTTCATGCTTTATCGCGTGATTATGGTCGTCATACCCATAGACCTACTGTGGACTAAGGAACTGGCAAAATTATAAGGAAATTTGAAGAGACTTAAAGCTTAAAGCTGTTGGTGAAAGTATGGCGAATAATCCGAATTTCAAATCAGAGCGATATGGTAGTATGATAACTGACTTTTTTTATGTGGTTTCAACAAAATCGTTCCACGTGTCACACAACACCACCAATTTAGTCCTTTACTGCATGAGAAGTTTCCAGAATGCATAATTTCACATGTTGGCCACGTCAATTGACCACCAAGATCATGTGATTTGACGCCGTTAGACTCTTTTTGTGGGGCTATGTCAAAGAATGTGTTTACGCGGATAATTCCCAAACGTTGAAGCATTTGAAAACCAACATTCGTCTAGTTATCTCTGAGATACCTCCCGAAATGTGTGAAAAAATGATCGAAAATTACCTCAAAAGAATCCACTGCTGCAACCAATCCAGAGGCGATCATTTAACTGACATTGTATTTCCTACATAATGGCAAGGCCCAAGCATTATAATGCAATAATAGTTTGATAGAAATCATAGCTTTATGTGTATTTTGTTTAACTTTACTTTTAAAATCTAAAAATGAAAAAGCATAACTTCCCCATATAATACATGGTAATAATAATCTATACGTATAAAATTTACAGACTGACTGACTGATCACCGCCCAGACCAAACGACTAAAGCTAGACTCACAAAAATTTAGGAATATGTGCCTCTCATTGAGTAGATGTGTAATATGTTTGAAAATTCCTGGATTACGGATAAAAATGGGGTAAAAGGGAACAAATTTGGTGCCGACGCCCTGCACAGATGACTATAGCTGAAGTCACGAAAGTCCATGATTCTCTTCAATGTAAGCGTATGACTAGAAGGAATTTAGGCGAGACAAATCAAGTGGCTAAGGGTAGAATCATGAATATTGGTGGCATTATCGCCCTTCTAGAGTGAGAATTTGAGAATAGAAGAAAAATTTTTTTCGAATTTTGTAAAAACAGAATAAAAAGGGTCGAATCCATTACAATCTCCCGGATCGGTCATCTCGATGGTATGACGAATTTTTGGTGTAGTTGAGTAATCGACATGTCTAGTAAAAGATTTAGAATAGAAGTCCGAAATCAGTGTTAAACTGTAGGTCTTTTTCAAGGAATCTAGAATGCGTTGGAAAAGTAAAATGCGTTTAGAAGCTCTCCCAATTCCATTCATGGTATTCAGGAAAAATTGTTCCTTTTTAACGTGAAATGATTGAAAAATAAGCATTTCGGACGCAGTGCCTTTGAAACAATAAGAAATTTAAATAACTTTTTTAGCCAAGGTATTTCATTTATTTGTTTTTTTTTTATTGTATAGAAAATTCAATTTTATTTTGTATAACTAATTGGTTTTGAAGATGATAACGCGTAAAAGACCTCAATGATCATTCACGCATAGGCGACACCTGATCAGAAAACTATTCGTTGCCGGGCTGAAGGGTTGCAATCGGGATCGCCTCAATTAGTATTTTAATGGATTACTTCAATTTCGTCAAATTTCTTCATTTCCTTTTATACACCTCTTGCTCAACATAACCCCTTAAGAAAAAAGTCTGGTGCAGTCAGGCCAGGTGACATTTGGGGGCCAGCAGAAAGTGAAGTTTCAGGGTACAAATTTGCTGGGGAACTTTCGTTGGAGCTCCGCTCTGGTTATGTATGCAGTTGCTTCATCTTGTTGAAACTAAATGCTGTTGAAACGGATACGTCTTCGGCGCAGTTTTATGTAAACAAAACTCCTTCAACATTTTTAAATCATTGACGTTGTGTTTGTAGCACAATTTGTGCGCCATCCTGTACATTTATAGCCATTAAGTGATTGTTTTTCTTTTGTTTCGACGTTGTTTTCCTAAGGGAAATGTTTTTTAAATTTTTATATAAGATTAAACTGACGGGAACGAATCAATTAGCAATGATATTTATATGCTGGCAAAAAAAGTTTCTCAAAAAAGTTTCATTAATTCGATTTCAAAAGGTAATTCATTCAATCAACCTTTGTTACAATTTAAAGATTGCGGTTAGTGTAATTTGAAAAATACACCATCGAAGAAAAATTTAATTAATCGTTTCGAAAACGACATTTTGGAAACAACTCGGTTTCCGGTGTTCGGTTTTCGTAAATCTATCTCACAAATTACATTACACAAATTGCAAAATTTGTTTGTTTCGTTTTGGGATTGGACGATTTTCTCATCAAATTATTACACTAAGCGAGTATGGCCAAAGCCTCTCTGTATGACTACATTGATTTTCTCCCTACAACTTGATAAGATTTTCATAAACCTTCTTGAAGAATTTGAAAGTTTTTTAAAGATATTGCAATGCACTGCTTCAAAATAATGCACTAAAAGTTGTAGTTATCCTGTTAAACTTAATCAATGCACTAAACATTATAGCTGTCGGGTTAAAATGCCCTACATATTTTATTGTGCATCAGAGAGTCCTAGAGGTTGCTGAAGAAAAGAATTCTCTGTTTCTAATATTCATATATTAGTTTATTCCAGTTTCAGAATCAAAGAAAAAGAACCATCAAATGACAAAATGTATTGGATAAAATGTTCTAAAATTATGTTGTGGATACCTTTGGATATCATTCGTCTATATTTTCTAAAGATCCATTTTGCATTTTTTTTAACAATTCCGGGAAACTGCAACGAATTGTGTAAATCATATACAGAAATATTTAATCGATAAGTTGTGAAATAGTCATCTTTAAAACAAAATGGAATCAGTGCCAGTTACAGAGATGCTATAAATTAATAGATCTGTGATACTGTTTTAATTTATATTCGCCGCTAATTATTTTTTAAATTATATTGTTATCATGATATACATTTTTTCATATTACTTGTTTTACAATTTTGACTATATATTGTATTCAATTTAAGTAATATAATATAAATTCATGTATACAACATCTTCTATAGTAATCAACAGTTCTTGACGAAACGTTGAGATAAATAATACCAAAAAAAAGCAATCAATTTCAAGAGATTCAAATTCTTATATATATGAAAATGAACACAACTATAATTTTTAATTGGTTTGCGATTTGAAGGTGAATACTGTTGCCAACAAGCATTATTACGAAATAAGAAAGCAATGTAATTTCAACTCCCTTTCGTGATGCACAAAAATCCAGATTTACCACTCATGAATATAACCTGCAATTCTTTTCAACGCAGAATCCAGAAACACAAAAACAAGTGGATGGGTTTACAAGAGCGAAACTTGCAATGAATTGCGTAGACCTAGCCTCGTTAACAGAGCGCATTGGCGTGGTATCGAGTCAGTTTTATATTTTTTTACAGCCATTCCGATGTCGTGGTGGTTGGTGGTCAGACATATTATAACATATAGATTGGGCCTTGTTATTCGAATAAGTGAAGACGATTCAATACTAACAGCACTTGACAAGGAGCTCGCAGAAGGCTATCCACACCTCGCAGAAGAGTACAGGAGTTTAAGACATTATAAACTTTTCTCGGGACGATTTTGTAAAGTAACACAAAAGTCTGAAATGGTAGGAATCTACGACTAAAGCCAGCTTAGAAAATTTGTTTCAGAATCAAGAATTAACATAACTTAGTCGACGAAAATTATTTTCTTCGATATTTTCACGATAAAATTTTTTTTTAAGATGAGAGGCTTATCAGGCCACTGCATCCGATCCTAGTGTTGGGGCTGTCAACGACCACTAGGCTGATGAGTTAAGTTTTAGTAATAGAAGTTACCTACTGGCCTAAGACGCATCGGTGTTAGCATGCCATTTACGTTTCTCAACTAGTCGCCTTCTTAATTTAGCTACCATCAAACGGATGTCTGATGGCACTACCAGGGAATACTTGCCCGAAGGTCGGAAGTCGTGAGCTGCTTGGGAAATTATGCAGAGGGATCTGATTATGCCCAAGTGAATAACAATCAGGGGGCCCAAATTTGGAATTTCCCATTTCCCATTTTGAAATACTATCGAAGCTTGGTGTGACGAATTGGAGGAGAAGCGCAGAAGATCGAAGTGCTTGGAATTATTTTCTACGGGCAGCGTATAATAGATAAGGCTGTCTATTCCAGTCGACACATAACAAGAAAAAGTCGACGAAAATTTTTAGGGCCATCTACGTAAGTTAGTATAAGGATGTCCATTTTTCGATTTCACAAGTAAGGTTAAATAAAACACAGATAAAGCTATGATTTCGATGAAATTAATATTTCATTATAATGCTTGGACATTGCCATTATATACGAAATGCAATGTCATTTAAATGACCGCCTAAGGATTCGTTGCAGCGGTGAACCCTTTTGAGGTAGTTTTCGACCACTTTTTCGCACATTTCGGCCGATATCTTGAGGAATGTTGAGTTCCAATGTTTGGAGATTGTTCGTGTTTGGAGATTGTTTGGAGATTGTTCGTGATGTAGCCCCACAAAAAAAAGTCTAACGACGTCAAATCGCATGATCTCGGTGGCCAATTGACGTTGCCAAAACGTGAAATTTCGCTTTCTGGAAACTTCTCATGCAATAACGCCAAAAGCGGTTCGTGACACCTGTATTGTTGAAACCGCATATCGTCCAGTTCATAATCTTCGATTGCTGATAAAAAAAGGTCGGTTAGCATACGGCCATAGCGCCCTGAATTAAAATTCGGATTACCCGCTACACTTTCACAAACAGAAGGATTTTTTTTCGACAGTGCGTACATTACGATGATGCAGAGGTCTGACCACATCTGTAACGCATCCAGTTCCTTCCCAATTCCTTGCATAGTAGTTCAATTATGACGACCATCATCACTCCATAATGCACGAAGAGAGCCCACGTTTTAATCACCACTTTTGTAATAAGTTTTAACTACTTTTACGCATTCTTCGGTTACGGTAAATGGAAAATCTTTCACTAACATGGAATTTAACAGTTGACAGCCTTGCTAGACGAGTGGTTTTGAAACCACAAAATGGATAACCCTGTATAAATAGTCAAGAAATACAGACCAAAAATATAGCTGTTATAATAAAAGAATCGAAATACGAAATAAGATTTCAAATTGTTAACAACCCAGATGTCAAAATTGTGCACAAAAATGTGTTTCTCTGTGTTTGTCGTTTTAGAATTCCAGAAATGTTTTGAATTTGTCATCGTTTCCCTTTTAACAATAACAACAAATCGAAGCATACAACTTTCTAGTATTAACAACATTATTCTCATTTGACAGGCCACTTAACATTTCCTGGCATATCTATTGAACCAACAGAATTTCTCTTAATGACCACCTCTCAAAAGCAATTTCTTAGCTCTTTTAGAGCTCTATAATGAAATTTGAAGAATCCCAAACATGTCACCGACTCCATTGGAGAGTTGCTCAAATTGGCGAATACGCAAAAGAATCGTGGCAATTGAAATGCAATGGAAGCGACACGTACAAGACAATTTTAATGAAATGTATATCAATTGATATCCAATAAACCGCATGTTAATGGCCAAATCTTATGATTTAGCTGCCATCTACTAGGTTACACTTTAAGCTCAGTTATTTGTTGCAGTTTACAGCTGAGACAGACGAGCTGTGTAGAGTAGAGTCGGTCGATTTGTTCATAAACTAGCTAAACTATTTGATGTCTCAATTTCCTTTCAAACCTGTTCAAAATTAAACTAAAAAAAACCCAACCGAAGCGACACGTTCAAGCTAAATGCTTGACATCGACGAGGCTGGCTGATGCTGATGCTGCCACATACTACTTGGTATGAGTACTTGGTACTCGGTATGAGTGGATGGATATTGCAAGTACATTTGGATGTCCGAGTACTAGGTCCGCGTGGTGTTGCTGCTATTGTTGTGGAGCAGTATCTCGGTGACGGACGATACAGATCCGTACACACCGTTACACCGAAAAGTGTCTAATAATGATGACTTGAGTGGTGTGGTGCGATCGGGTGCTTGGACGGGACGGTTGGATGGATGGACGGATCGGCCCGGCTTGGCTCAGCTCTGATCGCAACGGATCGATGGTAATGATTACGTTTAATCGAATGTAAATAAACGCTGGAGGCTATGGAGGCGAAGCGAGAATGTGTGCGAAAGGTGACAGTGTGTTGGTGCGCGCGAACCACTTCAATCGAGCGATCAGCCAAGCCAACCATCCAATAATAATTAAAATAATTAACTGAGATAAAATGTCAAATGGAGTGCACCTAATTGATTTTTTTTTTTTGCGGCATTGCGTTACATATTTCATTTTAAATGGAGGTTGCCGGTTGCTGGTCGTTGGTTGATGACTTCACTTTGCCCCCATGCCATCTATCTACGAATGTTTCCATGTGTGTACGTCTGTAAGCTCAAGTACTTGGAGGCTCCTCCGTCCGATCGATGTTACAGATTTTTGTCGTTGTCTTCTCGTCTGTAATGTTGGAACAATTGGTGTGTCGTACGTAAGTGCTTCATACCACATACTTTTTTGTACAGCAATAGCGAAAAGTTGGTTCTTGGCAATTCTTTTAATGTAATTAGTTAATTGTGAGCCTTTCAAGTATAAGAATTAAAACGAAACTACTAAGACCTTAACTTACAGTAAATGAACTTTATAAGAAACTACTGGAAAATTACCTCAATTTCACTTTTGGACAGATTTATTGGAAATAGGAGATAATACGAATTCGTTTAAGGTTCGGTTCATGAGCTACATGCCGCATTGTGGACCATGGCACGGAAGTTAGTTATTTATATATCAGCGACTGCAAACAAAAAATAATTATTATCAACTGTTCTATAATTTTCCAAAATATTTTCCATTATGGAAAAAATGTGAGCCAATCTTCAAAAATAATATTTTAATTAGAGATGTGAAATCCGACTTTCGTTTTGGTTTAACCCCAATCTATCTTTCTTTACGCGGCAATCTCTTTGTGCTGAGGGAGACTTCAAATAATCCAGAAATTCGCTGAGCCACATGATACAGCTGAATGGCGTTTGTTCATCCATTGCAGCAAACTAAGTTTAAAAGCTGTTCCGTTACGCCAGGGTAACAAGAAGCCTTCGATTTCAGTGGTGCACGCTGGTAATGTGAAAGAATCTTAAGAATCAATGTCCTTAGAGTTCCAATGCGTATCGCAGCGCTCTCCGAAGACCTTGCGACTTGCTTCGAGGAATGGAGAAAAATACGTTCACATGAGTGTATTTTGTCTGGGGATAATACTTTAAAGGCGAGGAAATGGATTTGATTCGGTTTTGCTTTTTAGACACAGCAATATGTGTAAAGACGAATTTGAAATGGGCCTAACGTAGGCTGTAGGCTAAACTAGGCTGTAGCTTAGATAAGGTACCAGGGACAAATGTATTGGGAGTGGAACTGATTGAATTAAGACCCTATAAGAGCTACGTATTAGTATGAATTTTGAATTTACATTCCAAATTACGCTGCACAATTTATATTCCATTTGGTTTGCGTATTATCTAACTGGCCAGCGGCACTTGTGATACAACGGATCAATGAATAGTTTGTTCAGTCAAGATGTCGAAAATGCAAAAGTTTATCCAACTCACCTGTTGTTTTTGAGATTGATGAAGGGAAAATTTGTGGAAAATTTTAGAGATGAATTCTTAGTAAAGCTCAATGAGAGTTACTTCTGCTCACTATTATTTTGAACGCAAAAATTTGAATGAAGATGTTTAAAACCATGATCGGGTTATGCATCATTATCGATGATCAAAAAAACATCGAATTCAAATATTACATACACTCTTAGATTGATATCAATATATGTACAGGTAAATTTTCAAAATTCAGAAACTAAAATTCATTGCAGTTATATTACGATAATGGGTGATTTATTTGATGGTACTTTTTTCAGTGGTCATTGTCATGACCGTCTTAGCGCCTATAAATTATTCATCTGTATTTTTACGAAAATCAGTGTTCTACGAGGAATGTGTTCCGATATGCGCAGAGCAATTAATGGTCCACATTATCGGTCTACCGGACGTACGGAATAGCCATAACTGTTGCATAAACCGGAGAATGGTCAAACCAAGGATAAAAAAAAATCATGACTGGAACCAAGGACTTTTTCGAATTCTCCAAACTTAACCTCTTTTCCAGCCAAGTGTTAAAACAGGGTTATCCATTTAGTGATTTCAAAACCGCTGATCTGGCAAGGCTGTCGGTTGTTAAATAGCTGTCATCTGAAGTGTTATTTATTTAGTTAGAGGTTTGCCATTTACGAATATGGATCGTTTAGCAACCGAAGAACACGTAAAAATATTCAAAACTTGCTACGAAAGCGATGATTCTAACGAGAGCGCTTTTCGTGCATTACGAGGTGATTACGGTCATCGTAATCGACATACTGTGCAAGATTATAAAGAGATTTGGGAAAAGACGGTGC
Organism: Philornis downsi; assembly: GCA_019455685.1. NCBI lineage: Eukaryota > Metazoa > Arthropoda > Insecta > Diptera > Muscidae > Philornis > Philornis downsi. The sequence continues at coordinate 1,197,046 of JAHXMU010000025.1, forward strand.
CATGATCTACACAATATGACCGATTTTGTCTTTATTGCACGAGAAGTTTCCAGAAAGCGTAATTTCATGTTTTACCGACATCAATAGGCCAGCAAGATTATGCGATTTGACGTCGTTAGACTTTTTTTGTGGGTCTACGTCATAGACCGTGTTTGCACGGTTCTTCCCCAAACGTTGGAGCGTTTAAAAACAACATTCGTCAAATTATCGCCAAAATAGCACCCAAAATGTAGGAAAAAATGGTCGAAAACTACCTCAAAAGGATCCACTGCTGTATCCAGTCCAGAAGCGGTCATTTAAATCATATTGTATTTCGTGATGACAAAATCCAATCATTGTAATGACATAAAAGTTGCACTGAAATCATAGCTTTATGTGTATTTTATTTAACTTTAGTTTTGAAGCCAGAAAATTAATAACCCGATATTTGCCTTATCTTGGTTGTCAAGACGTACACGAAGTGCCCGCTAAGTTTTTTATGATTTGAGGAAAATATTCCTTTTACTTATTTGGATCATTATAATATGTATTGACTGCATCAAAAACGAGCCCTATGACTGATTAAAGTTTCAAAAATGATATAACGTTTAAATTACATCAAATATCTATATTCATATTTGGTAAACTTTAATACTAACCTTTTGCCTTTTTTTATCTTTTCAGGTAATTACGATATTAAATAATAATTATCACAGCTGTGCATGTTAGGTAAGAAATCTTAGTAAATTTCACTTAAAGGTTTTTCGTCGGAATATTTTCGAAATATCTGCTTCAGAATCCAATAAATTATTCTTCAATATGAAATCGTGCGAATCACCAGTTTACTCTATATGTCCACTGCTTGGACTATGAATATATTTCATAAAAATTGGAATAAACAACTTTATCTCGTGATATTCCATTGATTGGGAATTGCATAGAATGGACTGTTGAAAACGTGTTTGTTTATTAAGATGACAGTATTATTTTGCATTTTGCTCTTCCGATTTGTCACACCAAGATTTGATAATACTTCAGAAGATGAATTCTTTCAAGCGAGTTTTGGTGCCAATTTTCTTCGCGATCCGTCGAGCGTTGTCATCCGCAAAACATGTCTTATTAGAACGTAAGTTGTAAAATTCTAGTAATATTTCCGCATTTCTCTTAGCTAAAATTGGCGTGAATATTAAATTTAAAATATAAAGTATATGCGCAGAATTTAATACGATACTTTCACGGTTGTAGAAATTCGGATAGGACAAGAAATCCGCATTTTTTAATGGACCATATCGTAAAATTTTTATTGCATATTCGATTTTATGTTCGATGCAGTTTCATTTCCATTTAGTAATTTCGAAGAAAAGCATCCATTAAAAAATACTGATTTCAATTAATTTCATAAAAAAATATTTGTGGAAAGTTATATAGCCATTGCAGCAGTTTTCTTCACTGATACTTTTATCGTTTCGAAGAACGAAAAGCAGAAGTTACTCTTTTTTTTTAATTGTTACCTCACATAAATGTGGTAGTTTGCTTAGACCAGCTTTTTAAAATTGTGTCTGCCTTTTAAAACAATATTGAAAAAGGAGGCCAAGGATTAGGTTTCGATCACAACTTGTTATTTGCTTGCTGGTGTTTCGGACATTTGACGCATCGCATGAAAAGTGAGAATATTTTATAAAATTGTTTTTTCTTTTTAAAAGCGAAACAAAAAACCAGTGCTTGTTTAGATATGACAGTGAATGGAAGCAACTAAATATGTCTTAGGAAAATGTCAGCCAAATAATTCGGAGAAAGGCATGTCCTAGAATGTTCCAGCAATATTTTCTGTTACAAATAATTGATTAAAGAATTACTTGTAATGTCCGAGAACTAGGTCTAGTTTTGTTTATTTAAGACTGTCCCAAAATTAACAGATTATTTTCTGCAAAACTAGAACACGAAACTGTTCTTTCAGAATGGAATTTTATATAGAGTTTTAAAATATTTGCTTTAATTTCTCCGTAAATGGTTCCTTTCAAAACGTAATGAGAAAGATATGTGTTGAACAAAAAAAAAAATATTTGGTATAACAATTTTTGGAACTACTTCCAATGCACTGATTATATGGAAGACCTGATAGAATGGGGATGCAGTGTCACAGATTTTATTCTAGAACTAATATTCAAGGGAATTGATTCCAAAAAATGTTGCTGTGGCGTATCACGCTTTGCTCGACTATGGACTATGCTGCCTTGGACAATCTAATTCTGCAAGAAATATTTGGACCTTCGGCTCATTCGAAATTTCGAAATTTAAACATTTTTGCGGAATGATATTGCTCTAAACAAAATCCCCGATAGTCTATTTGTTTTGTTACCTTTCAACTTATTTTTGAGACACGGCTGACCCAATCTTTAAGAATGCTTCAAAATATACGAGAGCGGATGACGTTAACGTCATCATACAAAGAATCAAATGTTTATCGATATAGACTGGTTAAGCGATGTCAAACATGGTGATGGGAAGGTTATGTCATGCGGATGGGCCAAACCCTTTTGCGTGAAAATTTGTCGACTATGGGTGGAGCAGAAAGTGCGACTAAAACTTCATTGGAAGAAATAAAGTTCTGAGATTATATCAAAACTTAATGCAACGAATCTAAGGGTGCATAGAATTCTTTTTTATTTGCAGCTCATAATATATAATAAATTCTATTCTAACCACCTTTTAAGTAAGCAAAGTCTCTGCGATCGTTTAGCAAATTCATCTTTGTGCATCACATTATGACTTCAAGCCATCTATATTTCTTTGAGAAAGAATGTTTGATGTTTTTTAAACAAGTTGGTTTGGTTGTCGTTGTTTACTAATGCAAGAAAACCTCAGTCGGCTGATAAATAAAATATTTTCATGCGAATTCTTTTACTTACTAGAAAACGGATACATTTTTAATATATGTCATCGAACGATCATCGTATCCACCTGGTCTTTTTAGTTTTTATCGTTGTTTTTTTCTCTCTTAAAAATTCAAATTACCACTTCTGAGCACTTATCTATCGTCCGACAGAGCATATAAAAGAGAATTCCAGGACATAGGTTTGATGATTAGATCGTTTGAGTTATTTATTTGTCATTTCCAAATAAAGTTGAATAAAACACACATAAAGCTGTGATTTCGGTGAAACTTTTATTTCATTATACTTGGACCTTGCCATTGTGTACGAAATAAAATTTCATTTAAATGATCGCCTCTGGGTTGGTTGCAGCTGTGGATCCTTTTGAGGTAGTTTAAATCACCACTTTTATAGTAAGGTTTAACTATTTTTACGCATTCTTCGTTTGTTAAACGATTCATATTCCTAAATGGTAAACCTTTCACTAAATAAATATCACTTCAGATGACAGGTATTTAACAGCTGACAGAATTGTCGGACCAATAAATGGATAATCCTATACTCGTATGTCTCGCAAATATGTGAGTTATATTTTTGGTTTAGTGAATTTATCGTTCCTTTATGTAGACATTTGTAGAACGGCAACTTAGTCGTTGGTTAGTTGTGAACGCCAATTTGGAGATGGTGAATCCCTTTCCGCAATATCAATGCGATATTTTTCACCTATGGGCATAAATGTCAAAACAGGCAAAAAATGAACGATTTTCTTTTTTCGGATGGTCAACATCAGAGCGGGATACAGAGTTGCAATATATTGATAAAGTTGTGATATTATTTTAAGTTGTGCTCATCGTTAATTATTTTTTTCATTTATATTACCTATACACTTTTATTGTCTTAAGTTTGTTCATGATACACGTTTTTACAACTTTCATTATCTATATATCTATCTTCTATCTATATATATAAAAATGAATCGTGGTTTGTTCCTATGCTTAAAACTCCATAACGGCTGGACCGCTTTGCATAAATTTTTGTATATGCGTCTGGGTGG
>JAHXMU010000025.1:1200961-1240763 GCA_019455685.1 Philornis downsi
GCTTTGCATAAATTTTTGTATATGCGTCTGGGTGGTGCCCGGGATGGCTTAGATTTACAATTCGGTCCAATTGGACAAAGGGGCGTGGTACCTCCCATATAAACCATAAATTAAATATCCAATATTTCTGCTCCTGCTTACGGTATTTGACAAAATTTGGTGCGTAGGTTTGGTGTACATATCTTAAGTGCTACTGCAAATATGGGCGGGGTTGGACAATGGGGCGTAGTACCTCTCATATAAACCATAAATTAAATATCCAATATTTCTGCTCCTGTTTACGGTATTTGAACCAAATTTGGTACATCGGTTTGGTGTACATATCTTAAGTGCTGCTGCAAATATAGGCGGGATTGGACAATGGGGCGTGGTACCTCCCATATCTTCTATACATATATGTAAAAATGAATCGTGGTTTGTTCCGATGCTTAAAACTGCAGAACGGCTGGACCGCTTTGCATAAATTTTTGTATATGCGTCTGGGTGGTGCCCGGGATGGTTTAGATTTACAATTCGGTCCAATTGGACAAAGGGGCGTGGTACCTCCCATACAAACAAAAAATTAAAAATCAATTATTGTTGCTCCTTCTTACGGTATTTGAACAAAATTTGGTGCGTAGGTTTGGTGTACATATCTTAAGTGCTACTGCAAATATGGGCGGGATTGGACAATGGGGCGTAGTACCTCCCATACAAACCATAAATTAAATATCCAATATTTCTGTTTCTGTTTACGGTATTTGAACAAAATTTGGTACATCGGTTTGGTGTACATATCTTAAGTGCTGCTGCAAATATGGGCGGGATTGGACAATGGGGAGTGGTACCTCCTACACAAACCACAAATTAAAAAGCAATTATTTCTGCTCCTGCTAACGGTATGTAAACAGAATTTTGTTTAACATTGAAACATTTCCAATAAAAATAAAATTTGAAGGCAAAGCAACGTTTGCCGGGTCGGCTAGTAGTTAATAGAAACTTATAAGTAAAGTGATTTAGTGTGAATGATGGACTCTGCGACATTTTGTGGTGAGCTAATTTTTATTCAAGTGGATGACATCCCTTGAAGAAGTCAATAATTCTTAACGAAATGTTGGCATACAATGTAATAAAATGATATTTTAATTACAAGAGAAATTAGGCCCAAATAGCTGAGAAATTGAGAAAATAAAAAAGTTTGCATATAAGAACAAAGAAAAAAATACCAAATAAACAAGAAAACATCTGCAGCCTAAAGTTTTTCCTTTCATGTTTCTTATAATATTTCTCTATGTGTATAATTGAGAAATTTTTTAGTTTTTCGTTTTCAAATTTACTACAACAAAGTGTTTTCTTTGACAACTTCTTTTTAAAATATATTCATGACATCATTATTTTGATGTTCACTGTACTTTTATATAAATGAAATCTTGCAATCATAAATATGTCTATCGATCGACCGATCTGTCGATCAGTTTATGGTGTGGCTGGCTGTTTTGGGGTTCCTATGAAAAAAATGAAAAAGAAACAACAGCAACAAGACTCACTAAAACAATGACAACAACAACAGCAACAACAATAACGACAAGAGCGATAGAAATCGATTGTCAAGTATCGCTTGGATTTGAGTGACAGAGTGACTGTGTCGCCTCTATTCATAAACGGATGGTGTGACAGGGCGACAGTTTCGAAGTACTCGCACACTCATGATCATAAGTCGATCGATCCGTAGCATTATTGAATTATTGGCATAAATTAAAGTAATTTTAATCGATCATCTGTTGATTGCCTTTGATTTTTTCTATATGGAAAATTACACAGAAACTAGAGTAATATGGAAACTCTGGGGACTAAATTTGCATACAAAGTTTTAATTGCCAAGTGTTGCGCAGATCTTCGACGTAAGTGCTGAATAATTAGTTATTTGCTATTAATTTACGATGACAAATATGGATCGGAAGATGTGAAACAAAGAGAGTCGACATTCACTTTTTTTATAGGAGATTATAAGATTGCTGTTGTGCATAAAAAAAATGTAACAGTGGCAAAAGCACTTAAATGGAATTATACATTTTAGTACACTTGCGATAATATAATTCAATTGGAAATAAGCCTTGCAGATTATGCTTGTAATAGATATTAGAATGTCTTCTCTACAATGCATTTTACCTTAGCAATCATAGATGGCATCTTTGTTTGGCCGCCAGCCATTCATTTGGTTAGCATTTAAAACAAAATACGACAGATTAATAGAATTTATGATCGTGATCCCTTTAGAATCATGCTTTACTTAGTTAATACGCTGTTATTGTCGTAAATTATGGCGATTAGCGGTGTTAGTCCATCGCTAGTAGCTGTGGCAGTGATCGGTGGCTAATGGCTGGTGGCCGCTGGCCGCCGGCCGTTGGTCTTTGCAACGCTTTATACTTGAAATTAATACCGTAAATTCTGTTTAAATTACGAATTACTGTTTGAACATTAAAAGTCATAATGTCTGGACAATTATGACGTCTGACAACGCACAATTGAACACACTTGTTTAGTTGTATCCGCAGTGAGACCGAGCAGTGTCGCTTGTTTTCTGTGTTTTTATGGCTGAATTCGAATACATTTGAAGTTAACCAAAACTTGATTACAAACTAAACGAGGAATTAGATCGGATGTGCTGTCGATGGTGTCTACGATTGCCCTCAAAGGAGGGTAACTAAGAATGTTTGTAGTGTAAATGTTGTTTGAGTGCCAGCAGAGATTTTTAAATTCGGCACACATTTTTTGGTCTTGCGTAGTTCGTCTGAAGTGCTTGCGAGTTTACAGAGGCCCGTCGGAATTAATTTATAACCTCTAAAATGTATTGAATATGAAGAAGAAGGAGAAGCAAAATTGTGACGAAGGGTAGTTTAAGCATCTGATTAAGCAAAATAGTTTTAAATTTTGCTTGCAAGAAAATATGAATTCCAAAAACACTCTGATTTCATTAAATTAACATGTTTTCATCACCTAATTGAACTTATTTATATAAAAAAAATCTACCGACAAGTGCCTTTTTGTAACATTTTTTCGAATGAAATCTGCTGTTAAAAGACCTTTCTTCAAAATAAAAATTCCCATTAAAGGAAAAGTTCATAAAATTTGATTTCATTTTCTTCAAGGTAGACAGCTGGTCAAGAAATTGTTGTTCTCTTAAGAAATTGTTATTTTCCTGATGACAATTTTATTCCTCAAAGGAAGTTATAACAACGTTTTATTACGCTTGATTTTTTCAGACAAAAATAATTCAATATTATTTTGTTTTCCATAAAGTTTTGGTATAAAGGACTTTTTGTTTAAATGTAAAAACTTATTTTAAGATACATCTTTTGTGCTAAAGAAATAACCCATTAAATAAGCCCAACGAAAAAACTGCGCTTTAGAAAATCGTCATAGAGGAAATGCATTTCTCATAACAATTATTGCATCTAGGGAACTTTTTGTATATCGAAAAAAGATTTCCTTAAAGAAACTTTTATTAAGGAGAAAAACCCAGCATTTCTTTCTTCACCAAACGGTAGTATTCTAATAGCGTCTATCTAGATTCCATATCATTTCAATCATTTAGGTTCGAATTACAGTCCTTTCTTCTTCTTTATTTGCCTTTTAATAATGTAAGAATCTCTATTAATTTATTGCGTTGGACTGTATCAAATGCTTTTTTCACTATCATATATAAACACCTTTTTGTGCGTTTTTGCATTTCTGAATTAGGATTTGTAACGAAAAAAGAGTGTACCCATTACTTCCTTAAAACAAAATTGGGATGCACCCATTACTTCTTCCCATTTCTCGTAGATTTTACAGTGAATTATTTTAAAGAATATTTTCAGAGCATTTTTAGGCATTTTAGGCTAATGAATCTACTACAGTCACTACAATGTTTTGGGTGGCTTTATTCTTGGAATGGTTACAAAAGTTGATGTGAGCCAATCCGAATCGTCTCATATATAAAATTAAATAGTTTTCCATTTACTAGTTTGAATATTTCTAAAGGAACCTTGTCAGGACCACAGGCTGTATTAACTTTTAATGACTTTATTACAGTTTCAATTTGTTGCTTGCTAATCGGAGTTCTTGTTTGCGGTTCATGCATCAACATTTCATAGCTGCATCGGCTGTTATCAGTTAACAGCAGATTTATGTAATATTTTCCACCTTTTAATCTTAATCTTAATCTCCGAAGTATGAAAAATCTTTATATGAAAGTAATTTTTGCTTTTTTTCTACAACGGAAAAAGATTAGATATTGCCTTTTGATTTAAAAATATGTAGTTAAAACTCAGCAATGATAGCAACCGTTCATCGATAGATAATTTTATAAGGTGTCGTAAAGGGCTTGATGTTGATCTTTAAACTATATTAAAGTCCAAAATAAGTGGTTATAGAGGAGACTATCGAAAACGTATTGAAAATTATTCTCAACAATCCAAAGTGAAGTTGTAAGAAGAAGTTGATATCCCAACCATCTCAATGGCCATGGACAACATGCAAACGAGCTGGTGGAAAGCGACCAATTATTGAGGCTGATATTCATCATTGCCATTGGCATGATTTGCTCACTAATGTTGTCATTCGGAACTATCAACAGGAACTGACAACGGTTATTCCATACTCGTATCTACAATTCCGTTATTGGTTTAAAAAGATGACTAGCCTCTCATCACATAATTTTATAGCAATGATTAGCTGTGGCGTTGCCATGTATGCAGTCTTCTCTTCCTCGGATGTAATGCAATATTCGTTATTGTATTACGTTTTACTTACTGACCACAAGTTTTCATACCCGAAAGTGAGTTTTGCAGTAAATGCCATCGAATGAGCAATATGCTAACATTGTGTGTGAAGAACATCAGGATTAAAGGCATTGTCTAATAGCAACTGGGGGAGTTTCTTGGTATAGGCTGTTATGTGAGTGGAATAGGCTGTTACGTGAGTGGTAAGTAACTTTACGTTTTTGTTAGGTTAAGTACCAAGCCAAGTTGTCTTGCAGATTTCTTTGTATTGAAATCAGGTTCCATTTATTGCCATGTTCCTAGCCGTGGAGAAGCTAACTAGTCTGCAACCATTAACGGGGAAGTTACTATGCAGGGCTACAGCGGGATCAGTAAGATCCTCACATCCTGTTTAACATTAAAGTCTAGCAAAACAATTTTAATGCTGTAGCCAGGACAATTATCGTATGCTTTATCCTAAGCCCTCATAATATGAATCTTTGATCTCATTATATTGGCAACTACAAGTTCACACACCAATTCGTGCTATTCTGCTTGGCCGCTATAGCTGATACCACAGTTTTTTCTTCTTGTGCTGTCAGTCTCGGATTTGTCGTGAACGTTCGCTAATCTAATTTAGGTGGATATTCTTAAATTATGGTCTTTGTAACATTTGGGGGTGTTTTCAACATTTTGGGTGATTCCCCTTCTGTCTTATTACTTATTTATTTTTCTGTTCGTCGTCTACAGCGATTGGCCTTAAAATGATTCATGAAACAACGTTGTGTATGGTTTTCACCTAAATGAGCTTTGGTTCGATTCTTCACAGAAATGTTAAGAAATTGGAATCCCTGAACTTACTCCAAATGATTTGAGAATTTCTATTGGTTTGTTGATTTAGCAGTTCTGAACACAGACTTATACGTTTCAATATGGCCCCCTATTTCGGAATAATTCCATGCATTATGTGTAATATAATATTTTAAAGAGGATGGACTGTGGTATCAAAAATTAAAAAAAATTATGTTATTTATGTGCAATTTTCTGAAGTTATACGATTTACCAAAAGGTATCAACGAACGCGTAGTGTTCTTGACGATTTTGATCAATTTTCAATTCTCGATAATCTGCATAAAAACTGAATTTTTAAATTCATAAGCTTAGAAGCCTTAACATGTTTTTGTGTACGAAAATAAATGAATCAAGATGGTTACAAAATAGGTTTTCAGATTGTCAAGAAATGTCTTCTCTGCATTCTTAAGTCGCTCTTAAGTAATTAAGCCTATCATCCTACCCCCTTCGCTTGGTATTTTGTGGCAACATAATTAAGAGATAACCGAAATATAACACTTTCGGTAATTTAAGCAACTTTCTTTTTTAAACAAAAATATCCTGTATATAGCAAGTTCTAAAGATCTCATTAAGCACATGTCACGCGTTAAGACTGCACTAAGAAAATTATTTCTTCAACTTTTCGTATATTCACATTTCTATTTACTCAATACTTAATTTTTCTTGAACTTTTCAACATTCTTACCACGATTTCTTAAATCTGTTACCACTTCTTTTATTTGTTACAAATCAGCATCCTCTCTCATACCGTTGTGTAGCGTGTTCATAGCAAAATCAACAACCAAATGCCGCTCTCGCTAAGATTATGACACGTTTTCCCAATCCATATAAATTAAATGATATATGAAATACTTAGAAATCCAAAATTGCTTTCGAGCATTTAGAGCTGCATTTCAGCGCGAAGGCAGTTACCGCCGATGATTTGTATCTCAACCTAATTTAGCCACTGTTTCAGTTTATGTTACTGCTTTGGTCTCCGTTTTAGTGGCTTCGCTTTGTTTCAGCCCAGACAGTTGCATTTACAGCCAAGAATTATGATAACAGTTACATGGCCAGCGAATGAATGCTAAATCATATTTCAATTATTTTTCATTGGCAACCGACGAGAATTCTCTGTGATGTTTGCAGGCAAAGAATGTTTGCCGCTTGTTAACTAAACACAGATAAGTATAAAATGAAAGTATTCATTGCTATAATATGGAAATTAGATTCGAATGATTTTGTTAATAACATAATGGAACAGTGGTGTCAAACGATGGTAGAAAATCGACAAAGAATAATTGCCTAATATGAGTATTGTTTTGCTTAATCTTCTGTTTTTGTATAAAACCCACTAGAGGGTTGATAACTGAAATCGTAGACCGATACTATATTTTTAATAAAAAATTATGTGGCGTCAGTAAACAATGTGAAACTGTGGTATGTTTTTCTAACTTAACATTAAATAATTTGTAAATATTTATAGATTGGTCATACCTTCATTATAATAAATGGGGCAAAAACAGAAATTGGAGTCCAGCAATCTGACCTGAGTACAGCAATCTTTCTACAAGTTAAAATCGATGACTCTTAAGTTGTATACCTACACATTACCGCCAAAGTAAATGGTTGATATTCAATTCCGGTTGGATTTATAAACTTTGTAACTTTAGTGAGTAAGAGATTACAATGGTGTGCATGGAAGTGTTTGGCATAAACCAGCATCGTGCCGCCATCTTGGTGATAGCAGATATTAGTGGTAGCAGCTATCAAGTATTATAGTAGGTAACCTCAACTATTGCTAATTTAAAGTGTTAGATTTATAGTAAAAATTGATTTAGTTGCATCCATTTTAATCCATTAATTCATTTTACTAGGATTAATGGAAATCATTTTATATAATTTTTATCTCATCGACATTAATTCAAAACTATCACGGAGTCATTTTTACAATTTCATCTAAACTAATCAATAATATGCAATATTGTAATTGCAGCTACCCAGTAAAAAGTTGCACAATATTTTCGCATCACCTTGCTTCTGAACTATCTGTTTTTGTTATTATCAATTTGATGCACTCGCTGGTTAGAATTATAGCCCCAACTTCTTCTCCAATTGGCCACATCAAGGTACAGTAGTGATTTAATAATCTGGTTATTCTGAGAGAGTTTTGGTCGTCGTCTTCTACGTTCGCGTTAAGTTCCTTATCAAAGGTTCTTCGTGCAAAAGCAATTTCAAATACAAGGTGACGCACGAATCGTGCTACCGTCAACTGTCAATGGGAACTGTTATTTAAATATGTGGAAGGAGTTTTTTTCACACAGAACCGCGCCAAAGACTTATCCGTTTCAACATCATTTGGTTCCAGCGAGATGGAGCAACTGCACACATAATCAGACCGGTTGTGGCGAAAACTTCACTTTCCTCTGGCCCCATTGGTAACCTGACTTGCCGTACTATCCTTTTTTTAAGAGGTTATGTCAACTAAGAAGTGTACAATACGAAACCAAGGAATTCGACTGCATTGAAGCAGTCCATTTCAAAAATAATTGAGGTGATCTCGACTTTAACCCTTCAGGCCGCAAATTTCTGATCAGATGTCGCATATGCGTAAATGAGCATGGAGGTCATTTATGGTCTATCATTTTCAAAATTAATTAGTTATATAAAATAAAATTAAATTTTCTATAAAAAATAAATAAATAAATAAATAAATAATAAAAAAATATAAAAAATAAAAAAAAATTAATAAATGAAATACATTGATTAAAAAAAAGTTATTTCAATTTCTTATTGTAGTCATTCAGCTGACACGATCGCTGTGATTAATTCGCTTAATTATAAATTTGTGTGAATAACAAATATTTTGTATTATATTTCAAATTCTTTAGAGCATAAAATATTCAAGATATCTTTATTTCAAGTTACATAAATTTCCGAAAATTTTAAATTTCGCTTACCTCTTAATTACATTATATTACACAAAATTCCTCGCGAAGGGGGTAGGAGGTTAGGCGTAATCCAAAAGCATCAATATTAGTGATGAGGGCAGACATTTCTTGGTAATCTGATAAACTGATTTGTAAATATCTTGACTAATTTACTTTCTTACACGATTTGGCAACAAACGTTTTAAAAATTCCAAGTTCATGAATATAAAAATTCAGTTTTTGCAGTATATCGAAAATTTAGAACTGATGAATCCGCCGAGAACACTACGCGCTCACTGTTTCTTTCTAGTGTAATGGAATGACTTAAGATGATTGCACGTAAATAATATAACTTTTTTTCCTTTTATTTTTTGATAGTAAAGCCATATACTCGTATATATACGATATACACATAATGCATTGACTTCAGCCTATTGCTGAAAAACAAAGAATATATTTGAAGTATCTCGAAATAGGAGGCCAGATTCGATCGTGTAAGTCCGTGTTCAAAGCTGGTGAATCGACAAACCAATAGAAATTCTCAAATCACTGCGAGGAAGTTCAGGTTTAGTGAATAAAGAAATATCACCGGCATTTATACAGGGTTTTATGTATTTAGTGACTTTTAGCCGGTCTGGCAAGGCTGTCAGCTGTTAAATACCTGTCATCTGAAATGTTATTTATTTAGTGAAATGTCTCCCATTTACGATTATGAATCGTTTAACAACCGAAAGGCGTGTAAAAATAGTTAAAACTTACTACAACAGTGATGATTCAAATGTGTGCTTTCAATCGAACAAAATTTTCTTCAGCGATGAAGCATATTTTTCATTCGATGCTTACGTCAACAAGCAAAATTGTCGCATATGGGACTCGGAAAATCCAAAAGTGATTATAGAACAGCCATTGCATTAGAAAAAAAAAGTGACTGTTTGGCGCGCTACATGGTCTGGAGCCGTATTTTTGGGCCGTATTTTTTTCGAAAATGCCGCTGGAGTCACCGCTACCGTCAATTCAGAGCGATATGACCGTATGATAACCGAGTTATTTTAGCCTTCAATTGAAGATTATGAACTGGGCACATCATGGTTGATTTTGGCTTTATTGCATGAGAAGTTTCGTAATCTTATGTTTTAATGAATGACAATTGATCATGCAATTTGACGATGTTAGACTTTTTTTGTTTGGCTACGTCAAAGACCGTGATTACGCGGATATTCCCCAATCGTTGGAGCATTTAAAAACCAACATTCGTCAAATTATCGCCAAGGGGGCGCCTGAAATGTAGGAAAAAGTGATCGAAAACTACCTCAAAAGGATCCATTGCTGCAGCCAACACAAAGACGGTCATTTAAATGATATTGTATTTCGTACATAATGGCAAGGTCCAAGCATTATAATGAAATAAAGGCTTCATCGAAATCATAGCTTTATGTATGCTTTATTTAACTTTACTTGAAAACGAAAAATGGATAACCCTTTACCACACATAATGCATTGGCTTCAGCCTATTGCCGAAACAAAAGAATACTCTGGAAAGAATACTCTGGAATTACTCTGGAAAAGAGGGCCAGATGGGACTGTATAAGTATATATTCAGAGCTGATATATCAATAAACTAATAGAAATTCTTAAAACACTGAGAGTAAGTTCAGGGATTCCAATTTATTAACATTTGTGAGTCGTATGAGAGAAGAACACATTTTTGCCACGCCCAATTATATTACGACGAACCGGTTGACAATACTGTGGATCAGCCAAATTTTTACATCTATCCAACTTTATTTAAATTACGCAACTGAGGGCAAATCAATCTTTGCAACATTTGTTGCTCATTTTGTTATTATGATGTTTTGTGCCCAGTTTTTATTTAGATATCCGAAATGCATCAAAACAAATGTTACCACTGTCCATATAAAAAGTTTATCTTCCATTTCATTGGCCAGCATTATTAGAGGTAAAACTTTGCCCATTGTATCGCCTTTTGCTCTGTTCTTTTAATTACTAATGGTGGGTTGATTTTGTACTATTTGTAAGGACATTTTCATGCAACACCGACCCAAAGTCTTAGTGGAACCACTGTGCTGTGCGCATTCTGCAATTGATCGAGCTTACTTGCATGATGATCGTAAACTGTCCCCGTGCATCGATTAAGTTATTAATTTACTCTTAATTTTCGCAATTTGTGATTTTCCATCGTCATCGCCACCATCATCATCAGCAGCACCTTCGCCATTATCTCGCTGGCGAATGATCTTGTGCATGGATTTCGATCAGAAGCGAGAGAGCGATCCATTGATCCACTCTAGACGGCAGTATTTATAAGTAGGCATGAGCATGTGTGTGTGTATTTGCGTGTGAGTGTGTCAGTGTGTTACAATTCGTGTTTTGTTGTAATTGAAAAATTGCATTTGAATTAAAATGTGAATGATTAAAATGTAATTGAATGTTATTTATTTGTTAATAACTTAACCACTTGTGACGAGCGTCTGAATGTGTGTGTGTATGTGTGGCTGTGTGGAAGTGTTTGCCTTTAAGCCGGGATGAAAGTTAATGACAAATGATTTCATCTCATCTCAGTTCATGACAATTTCTGCATTTCATTTATTCTTTCCTTCCACTTTGCGCTTTTAATTCACTACGGATGCTGCGGCCAAGGCAAGCAGTGGTGCCAGCAAATATGGGTTACCCAATAATGTTGTATTTTTTTCCTTTTGTTTTTGCGTTGTTTATTTCGCTCACGAGCTGGTAACGGTGATGATATACATACTTGTTGTTTGCGTCGATGCTGACGACAGCAACGATGTTGTTATTGATTCGCTACCGCCGGTTAATTACAGCACTTTGACGACAATTTACATATGTCTCGGCCGGGTCAGGCTTCAACAGGTGAACCCCGTCATTAAACGTTAATTGTGGATGATTTGTTATGAATGCATCGCATTAAGAAACTGAAAACAACCAAAGCTCAGGCTTCAGTTTACGTATAAACACAAATCCAATCATCATTTGAAAGTGTAATTTCACCTTCGAATGACGAACTGTATTCAAAGATGAGAGAGTGTTGTGTTATTTTTGAATTTTTAAGATTCGTGTATGGGTGTTTCAATGAATAATCAACCAAGTTTAATGTAAGCCAGCACAGAATTGGCTTCACCCAACGACCCTTAGCGTGGATGCAAAAGAGCACAGGATGTCAGGAGAGGCGTGATGAATCGCCCGGTAGTTATCAAGCATTGAATATTGAAGAAATTTATAGTTTATAACTTTATAAAGTCCTCCGCTTAGAAATTATAAATTGATCAATAAATTTTGCAAAATCGCGCAATTGGTATGTGTGGTGCCAAATTTTAGTGAATTCAGTGTACGAGGGCGGTACCAAAATCAGCCGACCTAACAAAGAAGACACGAAAAAGTTGGGAAAAATTATCTTTAGTTTTCAGCATAATTTCCATTTAGCTCAATACACTTTTCCCAGCGATATTCAGTAGCTTTTATATCCTGTTTATAATAAGGACTGTCAAACTCTTTGAAATATCAAATATCAACATCAAAACATCAACCGCAGACTCCACCTCTTTATTGTTGTTGCAAATCTTTTATCACTGAGCCATTTTGTCAAGTTAGGAAATGTAAAACAGTCCGACGGTGCTAAATCTGGCGAATAAGGCAAGTGGTGAAGCAATTCGAACTTTAATTCATTAATTGTGGACATCGCAATAGTGGATGTGTGAACTGAAGCACTGTCTTGATGAAACATTATTTTATTTTTTGCCAAATGCGGCCTTTTTTCCAGAATTTCATCACCTAAACGCTGCAATAAATTTGCATATTCGCCGTTGATGGTTTTCCCTTTCCAAAGATAATCACTAAAACTAATCCTATGCGTACCCCCCAAAAAACAAGACCGCCATAACCTTGCCTGCAGATGGAAACGTCTTCGCCTTCTTTGGACACGATTCTTCCATTCCAGTCCACTGCTTTGACTGTTCCTTTTTCTCAGGTGTAAAGTGGTAGACCCAAGTCTCATCCATGGTTAGAAATCGACGCAAAAATTTCGTTTTATTGCGATGAAACATCGCCAAACACTCTACTGAAACATCTTTGCAAACGCTGTTTTTGCTCTACTGAAAGCAAGCGCAGCACCCATTTTGCGCACAGCTTTCTCATCTTAAAATCTTCTTTTGCAGCACTTATTGAAATGCCTATAATTTCAGCTAGCTCATGCACCTTCAGCCGACGATCATGCAATACCATTTTGTGTTTTTTTCTTAACCGTGTCTGACATAGACACCTCAATTAGTTGACCACTACGGTGTTCGTCTTGGCAGCTCGTACGGCCTCATTCAAACTCTGCTATCTAATATTTTACAGTCGTCAACGAAGGGGCAGACTCCTTTAGAGTAGAATCTAGCTTGACTATCGTGTTGGTTAGATTGAGACTTTTCAAATGAAAATATTGAACTAGATAACGGTGACCAACTTTTTCCATGTTTAAAACTCACTAAGATAATTTACTTTTGACGGCTCAATTAAAAATTCGTTTTGAAACTTAAAACGTATATTTTATAAGCCACTTTTCACCAAAATAATTTTTTTTTAAACTACTGGCGCCATCTATACGTCAGTTCGGCTAGTGGAAACGAATTTCATTCCGATAAAACCGTGATTCTTGAACGGCTCATTTTTATAAGGGCCATATCAAAACGTGAATTGACATTTTCAGTAGAAGTGTTGCGATAGTATTCGAAAAATGCACAAACAAAAATCGCATTTTCGTTGGCCGCGTTTAAATTTTACACATATTAGATCGTCCTTGTGAATTTTTAGGATTTCATAACACTGCTAATATAAAACGACTCTTCAACTTCTCTCAAAATTATTTTTAAAGTTCAACTTATTAGCAATTACATCACTTGAGGTAAAACTATAAATAAAAATATTTACGCATTTGAAGCCAAATCTTATTTTCAATAATGCTTTCACTAACTGAAATTGAAAACCAATAATCAGTTACTTTCGTTTACAGTTCTGAGTTACGTCCAAATGAACAGCAACATATAATTACGCTGGTTAAGTACTTTGTATAATATTTAACCTGTTCATGTGCTGGCAATGAAATCTTCGAACAATGGCAATGGAATGGCCCATCGTTTTGTAAATATCATACATTCCTCATCTATTAGGATTGCAAGTTTAGTAGTCTTTCACATACGTAATGAATTAATCCGTCTGCATTTAAGTAATTGTCATCATTTTTACACAAGTGCCGGTGAAAGGCGCCCAGAAATTCACTTGAATTGATCGAGCGGCATAATGGAAATCAACAATAAACCCAAACCCAAGATGAAAAAAAACAGAAGCTCAAAGACACGGCCAAATGGTATTGACCATTGACCGATTACATTTGTGGTGATGGTGGTGGTTAAACATTCAAAAATTTCGAATGTCTGCTCGTACAAAGTTGGTTTAGTCATCTCTTAATCGTCTGAAGTCAGCTGAACTCTCAAGGGAGTGAGTTGAAAAGTGGGTTAATTAATTAACACCAAAAGTAATTAAGGCAATTTTTTCACATTTGGCAAAACGTCATCTCCATAAGCAGCCATCCGCCATCAGGCAGCAGCGACGGGGCCAATGGTCCAATCATCCAGCCCGTTGACCATCATTTGACCACAGAAACAATGAAAGGTTTTGAGTGGCTGGCATTCATAATACCTGCAACTCGCCTCAATACGTATGAGTTTCCTTTGTGTTATTGATGTTGTTGTGGTGCTGCTGTTTAAAAAGTTCAAGAAACAGAAATCAATTTGGAATATTTGGAATTTTGCTTAGCTCTGTGTTTGCTATGAGGAAAGGCGTGTGCTGGCTGCTCTGCTTTATTGAATTTGGGGCTTTGTAGTTTTTGAAAAGTGAGTTAATTACCCTTCCGGTAAGCAAAGTTGCGGCTGCTACTGCCACAACCACCGCTATGTAAACGCCCTCAGCGATGTGCTTATTTTGTGGCGAACACCGTCGTCCACCAAATGCTACAATCAATTGTAGCAAATAATCTATATTTAAAGGGGATTTCTAAATTATTTATTTCCATTCGGACGTTTTTTGTTGTTTTTTTTTTTTTTTTGGGTGCAAATCATCTGTTGCCGTGGCCGCTGAATCTGCTGCGGCTTTGGTTGTTGTGTGGTGGCTGGTGCTGGTGCCGATGCTAAGCCGACCAACCTAAAGACTGACCACCATCGCCGTTTCTGTTTGTGTGTGTCTGTCTGTCTGTTGGTCTAATTGACTTCTGTTGGTATCGGTAGCAATATTTGCAACACTTTTGCCAGCCATCCGACCACCATCCATCGTCCACCCAACCTGTATCTCTGAGATGCCAAAATTCAAAGTGTAACATCGTCGTTGCCGTCGCTGTCGCTATTGTTGTTGTGATTTCCAATGGTTTATAATTGCAGTAACCGCATACCAATACCGCTGTTTAAACGATTCTCTATCACATTTGCGGTCACTTTCGATTGTGGCTGGAGTTATGAACGGATCAACCAGCTCTACCTACCTGTCTATATACGAGTATGTAAATATGGGTATTTCTCTGTGTTCCTCTTGGCCGAAATGCGCTGTGTATCTGTATGTCGGTTATGCTTTGGCCCTGACCACAGTTAACAAAAAATTATTGCTATTATTTGATAGTAATTTTTAGGAGTATGTATTTGTTTTATTTTGGGGTATGTACCTGACGTGTCCGTCCGGCTAGGCGCGATCCACTGAAACAATCAGTTTTTGGTTGTTTTTCACATTTGAAATGAAAAGTTCAACTGTTGTTGCTGTTGGTGTTGTTGATGTTGTTGCTGCTGGTGTTAGTTGTTATTATTGATGTCGGTGCTGTAAACATTAAACAACAATTTATTGATATTGCTGCCAGACACCTTTAGCAGTGCCACCAACTTTGAATGGAATTTCGTCGTTGTCTTGAAATTATTATTCATAATTTGTGATGAGATGGGAAGCGCCCACGGTTACAAACATTGTATTAGACAATTTGGCAACTCGTTGAGATATTACAGTGACATAATGCCAGGATGGTCAAAAAAAAGTTCAAAATTTAAAATGAAGAGATCCATACAGATCACAAATATAATGCAGATTAAAAATGTTTAAGCTAAAAGTTGATGCATACATTTTGATTGTCGTAAGGGTGGATCCTTTTGGAAATGGAATAGATTGGTTCATGTTTTCATACAGCCCTCGTGCAAATTTGTCGTCCAAACCAAATCCAATGGCTACATATACGATAATAATAGATCAAATATAAAAAAGAAATTTTAACGCCAATTTTTCCATCAAAAAACCAATGATTTTTTGATTAAATTTTTAATCGAATCAAATAATTATTTAGTTGAAACAAGGCAATAGTACAAAGAAGAAAAACAGATTTAATGCTATACATTTGCCCTGCTATTCACTGTAATTCTTTTATAATTTGAGAGATTTAATTTGTTCCATTAGAAACCCATAGCGTTTTGATTACATTTTTAACTGAATCGAATAATTATTTAGTTGAAACAAGGCGAGAGTAAAAAGAAGAACAGAAAGTATTATTGTCGTAGCTTTAATATTTACTGAAACTGTTTTATATTTTGATAGATTTAGCAAGTTCCATTAAAAAGCCATGAGTTTTTGATTATATTTTTAACTGAATCGAATAATTATTTAGGTTAAACAAGCCGAGAATTCAAAGAAGAACAAAAGGTATTATTGTCGTACTTTAAGCCTTAATATTTACTGCAATTCTTTTACGATTTGAGAGATTTAATTTGTTTCATCAAAAAGTCATGATTTTTTGATTACATTTTTAACTGAATGGAATAATTATTTAGTTAAAACAAGCCGAGAATACAATGAGGAACGAAAAGTATTATTGTTATGGTTTAGCCTTAATATTTACTGTAATTCTTTTCTATTTTGAGAGATTTAATTTGTTCTATCGAAAATTCATGATTTTTTGATTACACTTTTAATTGAATCGAATAATTGTTTAGTTGAAAAAGCCGGGAGTATAAAGAACAAAAAGTATTATTGTCGTACTTCAGCCTTAATATTTATTGCCATTTTTCTATAATTAGAAAGATTTAATCTGTTCCATAAAAAACTCATGATTTTTTGATTACATTTTTAATCGAATTATTTTAGTTAAAACAAGCCGAGAGAACAAAGAAGAACCAAAAATGTTATTGTCGTACTTTGGCCTTTATATTTACTTTACTTTATAAAAGAATTATATAATTTGAGAGATTTAATCTGTTCCATCAAAAAACCATGTCTTTTTGATTACATTTTTAATAGAATGGAATAATTATTTAGTTGAAACGAGCTGAGAGTACAATGAGGAACAACAAGTATTATTGTCATAGTTTAGACTTAATATTTATTGTAATTCTTCTATAATGTGAGAGACTCAACTCTTCCACACCAGAGTCTGTTTTTCGTAAAACAGAATATTAACTCATCAAATTACTGATTGTTGGTATGTGAAGATCTTCCTTCATTCGCCGCCAGAGAGGGAATAAATTAAACATATTTGTGCACCATCGCTTGCACGTTCATTGTCTGCTGCAACTGTGTGCAATAAGTTTTTATTGAGTCAAACAATTTTGACTTCAGCTACAAATCAATCAGACCTATAGATTGATTCAATTAAATTTTGTGTTTTCGATTTTCTGTACTATTTAATAAAATTGTTATTTAGCTCAATTAAACATTTTTTGTTGCCATATTAGCCAAATCAATGATATATTTAGTTGAGGCACCAAAAATATTTTTTTAAAGTTTCCAAATACCTGCTGTTAATATTATATTTTCTTTATACTGTGACAGCAAATGGATTAGAAACTCGATAATGGGTAATATCGAATCGTTCGTAAATGACAAATCAAACAGAATTTTAATTATTAATAAGAACGCAAGATTTAAATTTGGCGCCATTTCGAAGTGCCATTGTTTGACATTTGAACAATTGTTATTGTTTGCTAGTAGCAGGTACGAATTTAGTAAAAATGGAGCGCTACACGAATGAACAACGCATTCTCATTGTGAAATTGTTTTACCAAAATGGTGAAAGTTTTGCGGCTACAGTTCGCAAATTGCGATCAATTTGGGGTCACAATAATTGACTCCAAAAGAGTCAACTGTAAAGAGATTAATGGATAAATTTGCCAAAACTGGGTCTATTAGTGATGTAAAGACAACAAGGCGCCTTCGACAAGGTCGATCGACCGAAAATGTCGTAGCTGTACGTGATGATGTCGCTCAAACTCCATCCACCTTAATTCGACACCGAGCTCAGCAAATTGGTGTCTCCAAATCCACTATTCAGCGAATTTTGACAAAAGATTTGCATCTTCATGCATAGAAAGTTCAATTGACTCAGGAACTAAAGCCAGCTGACCATGGACAGCGAAGGGAGTTCGTTAATTCGGTATTGGAGAGACAACATGAAAATGCTGATTTTGCCGATAAAATCATCTTCAGTGACGAGCCCCATTTCCATCTTGATGGCTTTGTCAATAGGCAGAATTGTCGCATTTGGGGTGAGGAAAATCCTCGAGTGATTCACGAGAAGCAAATGCATCCTCAACGTGTCACTGTGTGGTGTGGATTTTGGGCTGGAGGAATCATTGGATCTTTTTTTATGAAAATGAAGCATGTCAAGCGCAAACAGTCAATGGTGTTCGGTATTGTGAAATGATAACCAATTTTTTCGTGCCTGGAATTGAAGCAATGAATGTGGAGGGCATGTGGTTTCAACAAAACGGCGCCACATGTCATACAGCCAGATAAACAATTCAATTGCTGCATCAGTCATTTAAATCTTGCGTTCTTGTTGGGACACCCTTTATGAGCGTTGGCAGCGTTTGGAATAATTTACTGTTTACGGCTTTCATTATCTAGATTTTGACAATCATGCCGTTGACTATTTATAAGTCTATATATTATAACTTATAATTACTGCGACACTTACCAAAGTTTATTTAAATGGCCTCTCTTTGTGTAGCATCCTGAGACCAGAAATTGAAAACAATTTTGTCGACTTTTAATACTTCGCCTATCTACAAAATCAAACTGTAGATATTGAGGCCAAAAAGAAAATGTCCAGAAATCGTTTTTCTTAATCATGACCTACATAATTATTTACTTATGCCTGTATTACGTATCGTACATTACTAACTGTCACTTTAGCTGCTAAAAACACACAAATCTCTATCAGCCAAAGGAGAATTACATGGATATAAGACATAGTGACAATCATGCTGGAGATGAATTCAAATTCAAAGGAAATTGTAAATGTCAATCCTTGTCAGTGCTTAAGATAAATTCCATTCTTCGATATGATTGAAGTGTATTTGTTTGCCGTTTCCGTTACGGTGCAAGTCCAAGAGGTGGAACAAAATCCGCATATCATGCAACCGTATCAATGGTCTCAATGTCCGCTGACATTTACAAAAGAGACTCCAGCCGAAATGAAAAAAAAAAAAACACAGCGGCGCTGGTAGAGCCAGTCAGCAAACATTTTTCCAAGCAATCAGGTTATGAAAATGTTTACATCTGTCTGGTGTTTAAAATGCTTCTAAACGAAAATTGGTTAAAATCCAGTTCCTTATTATGAGTCATCATCATTGGCGGCAGCAGAAAAAAAAACGCTACAAACTATGAGCACAACCCCAAACCGACCAGCAAAGAACAAACAACGCCAATAATTGATAACCATATAAATGTTGTTAATGCCATGAAAAGGAGCTTGGAGTAGTTACCATCCGCTGGAAATGCGAAAAGGCTGCCCAGCTGCAGATTATCTATGGAATACAACATGAAAAAACTACGCAATCGTACAAATGCGCGTGCAAACGGGTGGGTCGGCAAATTATAGGCCTGCTCCCCACCTCTCCATCTCCCTTTCTCCCTCACTTCCTCATTTTAAGCGCTCTGTGAAAACTGTTGACTTTTGGGGGAGTTGTAGGTGATTCTGTGATGGAACAATCGTCGCTCCGACCATGGAAAATATAAACACAAGATGAGGGCGCATTCATAGCACCACATAAAAACTTGTATTACAAAGCTTTATGACCAATTTACGGTGTGTGCGCAGCACAAATTAAAAGATCCATGTACGGATCGCATCGGATCGGATCGGTTGCACGAGATATCCAGCCCGTTGTTGAGCGTCTATCTGTTTTGGCTGCGGCTGGCGGCAGCATCTCAAACGTGAACGTCTTCGTCTTCTACAGGCAAACGACAACCATAATATTCTTTTTATGAGTTTACGCTTCTATTTAAAAAGCCATCAAATCAACGTTAGTGTGCGAGCTTTTCAGTGCTCGACTTCTGCCTTAGCGATTTGAGCTAATTTAAAGCCGTTTCTGCTGCTATTGTTGTTGTTGTTCACTTTGCTGGTGAACTGTTTGCGCATCCTTCACATGTGGATGCAACGTACCGCATGCATCATGCATCGCCCTGAAACCACAACTCAAGCCGCATGCTTTTTTTCATTATGTTGTGACTGTTCGATGATGGGTCAGAGAAGTTTAAAAGTAGATTGGGGCCTTCCGTGAGGGATTAAAGCAAAGTCACATCTTATGTACGAGTACACTACAGTTGGTTCTGGGATTGCCACAACATCTTGCATGGTGTATTTCTCAAATAATTCACTCGTAAAATTCACTATGAGATGTAGGCAGACTTAGGTTTCATATGAAGAAAGCCTTGTTGATATTTATCTCGCATATAGCATCCATTTGCATAAATAATTTTTTTGGGGAATTCTTAGGGATTTGGACAAAGTGGTATAATTAATTTCAAGAAAGACATTCAAAAAATTTTTGCTAAAATGCAGTATCGCGAAAAAATATATTGTTGGCTTCCAGAGAAAGCGGTCTTATACGCACAGTTCATTTAGCTCCTATTTAAAGCTTCAATGCAGTTTTTACTAGACATTATGGTGCAGGTTACGACACTGTTTTCAGAAACTTCACATAGGCTCGCTATCAAGTGATATTTGCTAACAAAGCCGGAAAAATGGGTTATCCTCCCTTATTTTGGCAAGGCTGTCAGCTGTTAAATACCTGCAATCTGAAGTGTTATTTATTTTGTGAAACTTTTGCCATTTACGAATATGGATCGTTTAACAACCTAAGAACGCATAAAAATAGTTAAAACTTACTATATAAGTGTTGATTCAAATCAAACAAAATCGAACAAAATTTTCTTCAGCGATAAAGCCCTTTTTGTCACTCGGTGTTTACGTCAAGAACCAAAATTGTCACATATGGGGATTCGGAGAATTCTCGGACAATCCAGAAGTGATTGTGGAAAAGTCAGTGTATCCTGGAAAAATTGACTGCTTGGTACGCATTATGGTCTAGAGGTATCATTGGGCCACAGTTTTTCGAAAATGACGCTGGAAGAACCGTTACCGCCAATTCAGAGCGCTATGGCCGTATGATAACCGACCTTTTTTGGCCTGCAATTGAAGATTGTGAACTAAACGGTTTGTGGTTTCGATAAGGCGATGTCACGAGCTACACAATACGTCCGATTTCACCTTTATTGCATGAGAAGCGTCCAGAAAGCGTAATTTTACGTTTTGGCGACATCAATTGGCCACCAAGATCATGCGATTTGACGCCGTTGGACTTTTTGTTTGTGGGGCTACGTCAAAGACTGTGTTTACGCGGATAATCCCCAAACATTGGAAAGTTAAAAACCAACATGCATCAAGTTTTCGCCGAGATACCGCTCGAGATATCATGTTATGCTAGATATCATGATGCTAGTTTCCGAGATATCGTGTAAGAAAATTCTGAAAGCTACTGAGGGCTAACCAAATTTTACGATTAAATTGGTAAACTGAACGATTTGTAGACGATTATGATTAAGGGATTTCGATAACTTTTTTTTTTATTCGTTTTCAGAACGTAAATTTTTCTTAAATTTCTGTAGATTTTACGAGATATTTCTAGAAATAGAATCAACTGAAAGAAGCTTTCAAAGACTTTTCTAGCAATCTACCTTTTAGAGATTGGTTTAAAATATTTAGGTGGTTCAGATAAATCCCAAATATAGGCCAATATTAATGGTTCCCAAATTTGGTTGCCTTACATCCTAAAAACTAGGGAAGATACCGAATGATGGAATGGATGGAATGCGATATCTCGAAAACTGGAGCCAGTTTTCCGTTCACAACCTGCCCATACTGAAACACTATTATGGTTGACGAAACAAAAACTTCCAAAAGTGTTGCAATTTGCGCGAGTTGCACTATATTTTTGAGTTTCAGATATATTACTCTGCTTAAGCTAATACATGATGTGATGGCAGTTTCTTTATTAAATTGGAATTTTTCATTAATACGCAATTTTACTTTATTTTTGCTTTAGTGTTTTTACAGTATATTTTGCTAGACAACTGTTTTGTCCAAATTTTGTTTGCTTTGTCTAATAACAATCAGCGTAATGGAATTTTTACAATTTTGAGTGTGAATACCGCGTATAAAAAGGACAATTTCGAAAAATTACCTACTTCGACCTTTGCAAGAATGGCTACATTGAGGCAACGATAACGCAGAAAGATCTCTAATTGAGAAAATCTTTAAAATGAAAGTATGACGAATCAATGGATTTATACTCGTATGATTCCGCTTATATGACTTAGTCAGTTTTATACACAACACCAGAGAAGGCGACACTCATTTTGTCTTTGTCTAAAAACATAAAATACTCATCTGAGACTCCATGAAGGCATACCCCATATATAAAATGCGCGCCCATCCAAGCGTATCTGCCCGTCTGTCCTTCCTCCCGCCGAAGGATGAAATTTGCACAAATATATTTGTAAGCCCTACACCCACACAAAGAGAGCGAGAGAGTTTGCCGATTGAGAGATCGTTCTAGAGAGAGTCTGCCTGAGCAACAAAACACGGACGATAAGCAGTTCTAGCGTAACAGGCGACGGACGAAGTTGTTAATCGGTCTCCACACACATTTATAATTATAACTTTTGTTCTTTTAAATAATTGTTCTAAATGAATTAAAACTTTACTTTTAATAAATATAATATTATTTTTAATCGAAACTTGGGAGCATCATGTTTAATTGAAAGCAAGAGAACAAGATGGCTTTCATATTTCATATTTACAACAGGTTATTATTGATATTCTTCAAAATCGACGCAATAAAAAAAACTTGCCCACGCAAGGGCTGAGCCCACCTATACAAAAATCGACGTTTTTCAGAAATATTCCAATGATTTTATCATGTATTTAATTAAAAGCAACATTCAGTGGTATTGCATACAAGCTGGAAATAGATATCCAAATTCATATAATTTTTTAAATAGCCGCCCTGACAGTGGGCACAAATATTGAGCAACAAAGGACCTAATTCGATATACTCGAATAACGTTTGACATGAGTCCGTTTCTGACATATGTATTGTGCGAAAAAGTGAATTCTCCTACTTTCGAATAAAGCGCATTAGCAATATTTTTTAAACAATATACATATGGTGATACCTAGGTCATAAAATTTGTGTAGGACCGCTATAACCGTGGGGGCGGTTATTGAGAAATATTGAAAAAAAAATACAAATTTCCGAACTTTGGAAAAGCTGCCAAAATTTTAATATTCTACACAAGATAGAGGATGTTTTTGACACACCTACTTATCTGACGACGAATCATTCCAATTAACGTTCGTCTAGAAATGAAATCGGTAGAAAATCTGTTTTCCTTAGTTTAAAAAACGAATGAAAGTATTCGTTTAGAACAAAGAAACATGATTTTCATTTAGATTTAGTTATGTATCCTTTTGAAGTTTTGCAATTGTTTGTTCCAAGGACATTCACAAAAGTTTAGTTGCGTTTCGGGTTTGATATTGTACATTTATTTAAAATACATTAGAAATTAGTTTATGATTCATATTCGAATTAAGAACTCACTTCATATATTGATTCGTTTTTTTATCTGAAACAAAATTAGAAACCTAAATTGATTCTGTTTCTTTATCGAAATATAATAAAACAGAAATTTTGGTTCGGGAAACTGTAACGAAAGTAGTTTATGCATATATGCATAAGCATAGTAGATTCTTTTCTAGGCAGAGAAAAAGGTTTGACGATAGATAAACTTTGAAACGTAGAAATAGTTCAAATAATGTATTTTCTGATCTTACAGTACCAGGCAATTTTTACAGAAACTCAGAAAATTGGTCTGTTTTTTTTTTTTAGATTAAAAAATTTCAAATGAAATTACAAACAGGACGTTTCATAAACTGAATCAAAATTAAAATTGTGCGTAACTTCATAAGAGATGTATGAAATAGACGTAAAATGCAACACAATTTTCATTCAGTTGTTGGAATCAGAACAAAAACTTTGTATATTTTCGATTTAGATTTCAGAAGCCGAAACAAGTTAATCAGATTTGATGACGGCCCTTGATTTGTTCTTTTCTTACGTTTTGTTTTGATGTTCTCCTTCTTTATTATACTCACATTTGACAATAATATTTGTTACAAAAATAATGTAGCAAAATAGAAAATAGCAATTTTGTAGCTGGATCTGAATTAAAACTGAAATCAAAAACTGAAAACTGAACTAAAATTAAAATTGTTACTAATTTCATTAGAGATTCAACACAATTTTCATCCGGTTGTTGAAATCAAAATAAAAACTTTGTATATTTTTGATTTAGATTTCAGAAGCCAAAACAATTCAATCGGATTTGATTTTGTTTCGATGATGGCCTTTGATCTGTTCCTCTCTTACGGTTCGCTTTTGTGTCCGTCCGTCAGTTTTATTAATGATATGGCAACATAGAAAATAGTAATTTTGTGAAAAGCTTGAAGTTGACAACACTGCACCAGCTCAGATAGCAATTTAAGCGAAAAGTTAATTTGAAGCTTAGATAATTGGAAAGTCGCTTAACTTGCTGTGGGAAGTAACCATAACTGTGGCAAATATAGAATCGTCTTGCACAAAGTTATAGTTATCAGCATTCACGCAGCATCCCAAACAGTAGAGTTAAGTAAAACTCACATAAATCTATGATTTCGATGAAACTTTTATTGCATTATAATAAATAAATATATAAATTATAATAAATAAATAAATTATTATAGACTTTACCATTATATAGGAAATAGAATGTTATTTAAACGACTGCCTCCGGATTGGTTGCAGCAGTGGATTCTTTTGAGGTAGTTTTCGAAAAAATACGGACCAATGACACCTCCAGACCATAATACGCACCAAACAGTTATTTTTCTGTATGCAATGTCTGCTCCACAATCATTTCTGGGTAGTCCAAACATCGTATGCGACAATTTTGCTTGTTGGTGTTTGTGGTTACGCCGAGTAAGAAATGAGCTTCATCGCTTAAGAACATTTTATTTGATTGAAAGCCCACGTTTGAATTACAACTTTTGCAGTAAATTTTAATTATTTTTACGCGTTCTTTGGTTGTTAAACGATCCATATTTGTAAATGGCAAACCTTTCGCTAAATAAATAACGCTTTAGATGACAGGTGTTTAACAGCTGACAGCCTTACCAGACCGACGGTTCTGAAACAATTAAATGGATAACCCTATACAATCAAATAACTTGGCATTTTTTTCGTTTACCATCCAACTAACGTTTGGAGATTCCTTTTCTACGCTTGAGTAGGTCGCAGTAACATTTTGCAAGTTTCGATTAATTTTGCTTATATCGTCAGCGTAGCCTAGTAATTCTACATGTGCGTTTTGGCTGGTGTTTTCATGTTCACTACAACTTTCTTTCATTCTAATCTACACAACTGTATCGAAGACATGGTAAAAATAGCTATCACTCTTTCTAAGACCTCTTTTGCCATTGGATGGCGTTGTAAGATTTTACACGCATATTCACTGTTTTGGTTAGCGTCGTTCTGCAAATTGCCATCAACTACTCAGGCTGACAAATCCGGAAATTATTTAGATATGTGTATGGCTGGATTTCAAATCGGAAAGACGGTCAAACTGTTTTTCTCAGTTCTAGAGAGACATTTGCTGCAGATTATCTTCTGGTGAAGTTGGAACCTCACTATATATTGTAGTACTGTCATTATGCTAATACACACATTGAGAATCATACTGCCAAGACTGATAAGGCCCTTAAACTTCGCCACTGGACAATTTGTTAACGAATTATATTGCTAACGTAGTTTTGGGTTCAGCGTTTTTAGTTTGTTTTGGTTTGTGCACCCATAAGATGTCATGTTCATTTGCTTAAACTCTTCCTTTTTTTTCGTCTTCGCTCAAGTTGAACTTTTAAAAGTCAACACATCTTTTGTGTGTTGTGTCTTTTTTCAAATTCGGATTCGATTTTCATTGTGGGGTTGTAGCGGCCACCTCCCCCTTGTCTGGCTGGTCTTTCTTAGTCTTCTTCATCATCTTCCTTGGGTGAGCTTGTAAAAATTACGAGCATGCGCCACGGTTGTTAACCACAAAACTATCTTCGAGAGAGACCAAAACAATTTGAACGTCATCTAACGTTGGCGGCGTCGGCGACCATTAAAAGTAGCGCGTGACAATAGCAACTTTTTTGCGCTTTTCCTCTTCTTCATCGCTTTTTTTCCTGCTGCCGTTTTGTTGTTGCTGCAGTTGTTGTGCTGTGTGACATCGCAATTACCATCGTCAAAAGGAAAACGAAACAAACTGTAACTTGATATACTTACCAATTGAAACGACCATAAAGTTTGCTATTTTATAGGCCAAATTGGTACCTGGTATCTGCCGTGGCTAATGATTGTGCCGCAGCGAGCCGGTGCTGGGGGCGTTGGTGGTGGCAGCGCGGCACGGAGGAGTTGGTGATGGTAGTGGCGGCATTGTAGGTGCTTGTTGCGATGGTCTCTGGTAGTCGCAACAGTAAATGCGACGTTTTCCCCTCCGATTCGGAAGAAGAAGAAAAAAAACTGCTCTCCTCTTATAGTAATGACTGGTGATGGTAATCTTTATTTTATTTTATAGCTTATAAACTATAAAAAACGCGCTTACTTTTGAATATCGACTCTACTGCATGTGAGTGTGTTTGTGCGCTTAGGTATGGTAATCTTGAGATTCAGTAGAAAGTAAATCCATATGTCCGTATGTAGGCAAATGAAGCTACAGAGTTGGAAAAAAAAACACTCGCAAATCTGCACGATGAAGAAAACCCCGGCCGACACAACATCTACAGATAGGCCGCCAGCCAGACTTACAGACCACAGCAACAATTTGGCGCAATTGTTGTTAATTCTTATTGCAGTCGCAATGTAGCGTTCCTGCTCTGAAGTTGTTGGGATTGCAACAGCGTAATTGTGTGTCCAATAGATGGCACTGCTCGAGATTGCAGGACATGATAGTCGTGATCGATCATTGGCAGAAAAATGAAATTCTAATGTAGGGTGAGATGTAAAAGCGCCGTTATTGTCATTTCACTAAGGTAACATGGCTGACCCAACAACTACAAAGTTGTGAAATGTTTAACTTGTCTGGGATGACATAAAAAATGTAGACAAATGAAATAAATAAGTTCGCCAAATTGATAACTTTCGCAAAATAGAAAATGAATTCGATTTGTTGGGCATAACATAAAATATTTCTTTAGCAGAATGAAAAGAACCCACGTTTATCATCATATCATATTGAAGAAAAAAACTAACTAATTCGACTCTCAGTCGGACTTGATTTGCACTCTCTAAATCAAAATATAAAGAAGGGCAGCTCAGTCAACATTTAAGACCTTTAGAAATTGCGCTCTACAAATGTTGCTTCTTGCCGCGTAAAAATAAATATTCTAACGCCCTATTAGGCAGTAGATTTTTACGATAAATATTAAAGAACTTCATCGCGCATTAGGTGGGGATGTTACTAGCATATCCAGCCGAGAAGGGAAACGAGTGAGTACCTTAGAATGTCAATTAAATGTATGGAAATAAAATTGTAGAAACTCTGAAAACCGGGTTGTCTAATATTTAGGTGTATAAACTAACACCGCTATGAAGAGTAAAATTTATAAAAATTCGGATAGTCGTTGGATGTGGCGCATTTAAATTCTGGGTATTCGAATTAATCTGCTTCAGGTTGAGTTTGTTATAAAATTGTGAACATTTTTGGAAACTCCAACAATTTCACGTATGCCAAATTGGAAAAATCAAGAAATATTTATGTCGTTTTTTTTATTAAAATGCTTCCGAGCATAATCGAACATAACTACCTTTTATTTGAGCTAAACATGCTTCCAATAGAGGAACGGATTCATTTAGAAATACTTTCAGGAATGTGTTTCGCACGCATAGAGCAACTTATGGTCCACGTAAACGGCCTATCGAATGATATATGATCAAACATTTGAAACCTAATTTGCATTATTTTGCGGTCCCAAATCTAGCCGACCTAACAGAGATGACACAAAAAAGTTGGGAAAAATTGTCTTTATTTTCCAACATAACTTCCTTTTAGCTCGATACACTTTTTCCAACGATATTCAGTAGCTTCTTTACCCTGTTTATAGTAAGAACTGGAAAACTCCTTAAAATAGTCATCACCTGCAGACTGTACCTCTTCACTGTTGGCAAATATTTTACCATCGAACCAGTTTTTCAAGTGTGGAAATAGAAAATAGTCCAAGGGAGCTAAATCTGCTGATTAAGGTACGTTATGAAGCAATTCCAACTTTAATTCATTAATTTTGACTATCACAATAGCGGATATGTGAACTGGGGAGCATTATCTTGATGAAACAACACTTTCCTTTTCACCAAATACGGCCTTTTTCCCATAATTTCATCGCAATAAATTAGCATAATAGTCGCCGTTGACGGTTGATTTCGATATCCCATTCATGGTTATAAATCTATGCAAAAATGTGGCTTTATTGCGGTGAAACATCGCCGAACACTCTCCTGAAACATCTTCACGACGCTGTTTTTGCTCTATTGAAAACGAACGCGGCACCCATCTTGCGTACAGCTTTTTTATCTACAAATCTTCGGTCAATATAAGATGTATATCAGTTTTTGAAATGCCTATCATTTCAGCTAGCTCACGCACCTTCAGCCGACGATCATCCAGGACCATTTTGTGGATTTTCTTAACCATGTCTGGCGTGGACACCTTAATTGGTCGACCACTACGGTGTTCGTCTTGAATGAATTTCAACACTAAAAGTAATCACATGAGAGAGCTCGCTTAAATCCTTCTACCTAAGATTTTGCAACCATAAACGAGTGCCCCAGAGTTGAATCGAGCTCGGCTTTAATATTGGTTGGACTGAGGAATCCTTTCAAATGGAATTATAAAATTATATAACGTTTACCAATTTTTTTCATGCTTACAAATTCACTGAGATCGTTTACTTTTGATGGATTAAATAAAAAAACTAACCACTTTGCCCCTTGAAACTTAAAACATATGTTTAATAAGGTTGCCACTTTTCACCTATGGAATTTTTTTCTAACTATTGCCATCATATACAAGTCATGTCATTTTTGGACCGCTGTCGTACATCCAGCACTTAGCGAAATAAAGAGTGAAAAAGTCCCACATACAGCCACATGTCATTATTTGAACGGCGGCCACCTTGATATGTCTGACGAACACTTCGAGTAGTAATCGACAAGTCTTATAACTGTCGATGTAAAACTATGGGACCCGTTGAGTGAGTCTGAAGCTCACTGAATGTAAGAAATTGATGAAAGAAATATTTGATGCTGTTTATGAACTAGCGGAATCATCTGTCCGTTGGCCTTCGCCGTCGTTCCAACGAGACAGCTGTATTTCTCACACAGCTCATGAATTCGATGAACAGTTAAGCAGGGCCCGCAATGGCATTTGATATAATCTCTCGACAATCTCAAGGCATTTGACATGAAGACTTTTCGTATTTAGTACAAAAACTTACCTTAATGTCCAAAATACAGTCAAATTCATCTCTATTTGCATTAAAAACAAAATATTTCATAAGGCAACTAGGTGGCACTTTTTCGAATTTCATTTTCGAACGCAGAATTATTGATGAAAATTTTATTTATTTCACCAGCTGTAATTTAAATAATAACATTATCTGTATAATACATCAATTGAAAATATTTCGTATATTTCAACAAAGCTTCTGTATTAGAAAAAATATAAACAATCAATCAATCAGCTGATTGTTTGAAAGTTGCTTACATTGCGAACGCAGCTTTAATTTCACCCAGGTCACGGCGATATCAAACCGATTGGCCCCTTTCCATTGGCATTACGTGAAGCCCAAAACTTACGTAGATAAGCTGGTTGCTATTGAGTTGGGAATTACTCAAAGGCGCCCTCGAAAATTGGAACCTCAGAATGGACCATATTATATGGAGTTACGGCCAACATATGAAAGAAATAATCTTTAAAAAGGTAAATGTAAAGAATGTTAATTTTTTATGATAATAAAGATTAGCTGATAAATTTTTTTTTTTTTTTTTTGTTATTTCTGAAATGAGTACTTATAAATAGTTATTCCGATACTACAGTTTCTCGGTGGAACGATGGTCCAAATTAGGTGAACTCGTGTATTAATTACCAAAATTTTATATGTGTGGAAATATTGCGTATATGAAATTTTCGTGAAGTTTTTAAGAGTTTTATATATCGAGTAGAACAAAGAACTTCAAATTGTCACATTCAAGGGTGGGTGTTTGTGTCTCACAATAATTAATTAATACCTCTATTCACGCTTTATAAAAAAAAATAAACGCGATAAAATGAGCATCAAAACCGGGGTTTACAACATACATAGAATTAGCCACTCTTGTAATTTTTTCCGAAGTCACCAATTCGACCCAACTTCCCACTATCGTGAAACCATTACACTGCAGTGCAATTATTGTATTGGAGACATATGGACCTATATTAAAAGACACTTGCCTCTAATTTGACTGTTTCATCACCCTAGAGTGTGTATCTCCTTTTCTTGAAAATCCATATAAAAATTCGGAATATAACGAAATTTGCATTTTTCGTTTTGAATTTTCAGGATTTGTAGTTAAAACTTAGAAAGGATCAATTGAAATTCTTCATTTCCAATTGAAATTCACCATTTACAATAGAAATTCTAAAAAGAGCAATTGCAAGTCAGATCTATTCTATTTAAATTTTGAATTTCTAATCTAAAAGAACTATTGAAAATCGGATGGACATGAGAGTTATGAATTCCAATTAATTTTTTCCGAATTTTAGTCGAAATTTCAAAGTTTTATTTAGGTTTTTCTTTTTTGGTTTTAAAATCGAAATTTAACTACTCCAATTGAGTTTTCTGATCAAAAATTTTAGAAATGTGGCTTGGACAAATGCTCACAAAGTGTAAATTGTTTGTATGCATTAAAATCTCTTAAAGTCTACGTTTGGTGCTCAATTTTGGAATGAATTCCTAGCTGAGCTTGCAAAAAAAAAAATGAAAATAATTTCGAAGGAAGTTTATGTCTAAGAAATAAATTAAAGCTAAGCAGGTTTCATTCAGCTTAGAGACCACCAATTATTCAAGATGTGGCAGAAATTTTATAAATTGGGGGGTCTTCATCGCTAACACTTAGTCGCACAGATAAATGATACGACTCAGAGATAGGATTTCATGTATACTTTTGTTTAATAACAAAAAAATGTTGCAGCAACTCATGCAATGCATTATGATCGTTATCCTGTATCTGCCACTAGAAAAACGGCACCAGCAGTTGGTGTTTTCCTAACTGCATTCTCCTCTTAATCCTCTTAGTGTGATGTTCAAATAATTTGGGTTGAATAGTTTTCATTTTCGTCCACAAATATGCAATTTGGTCCAGTGTACTCTCACACATGGTTGCATGCCACACAAAGTGGTTCCGTATTTGGCCAGCTATTTGGTCTTCACACAAAGTTTTGATTTCTTTGGCCATGTTATGGTTTACTATGGTGGTCATCATGATGATGATGATGATGATGACGATGATTACGTGTAGTGGGAGTAGTTAAGCTGGAAACCAAAGCAAATCTCTGTGAAGTAAATAAGCAAAGCAGGCAAAAAGAAAAAAAAAAACAACTGTTGGTATTTGAACGTACTCATGTGGTTGGATACATATGGCAGCGGGCAGTGTACAAACGTGTATCAGCTACTAAAATAACAGTTGAGTGGCCTAACCTAAGATGTCTGCCTGGCCTCCTGTCTAATTCTTTTGGTGAGTTACTAAACAAAAACGACGACGACAACGACTACAGTGCAAAAAAAAAAAAGACAAAAACTGAAACTCTACCGACTTTACTGCATTCCAAATTGGTCAGAGAGTTAAGGCAGTTTGATGGCGGCTGCGCGAACTAATGGATGACCGGCCAGACGGACGACGAGCCTTTAAGATAGATGCAACTGAAGCTGCAACAACTGTCTCAGCTTCAGCGGTGGACGATGACGCAACTTTTAGTTTTATTTTCATTTTTTGTTCAATTTCAATTTTAAATGTTGTCTTATAACATCCGATCGATATATCCACAAATTCGTACAACAACGCATTTTGCTCCAATTACGTTATATCTGGTTTTCTGTGTTGTTGTTGTTGGTCGGTGCCGCCACTGTTAAGTATTGTATTAGCCGTCGTAATATACCAACCCAACCAACAAGAAGAACAACCTCAAACTTTAGAAACAAAAAAGCATCGGCTCTGACGTCTATGGACATACCTTGCAAAGTTATGCGTTGCACACTGCCCGTGTAGATTCCGTCTGTCTGTCTGTCCGTCTGCCGCTATGGCCGTCTGTCCGTCCATCCATTCATGTGTCTGTTGATGCTGTGCTCGCCTCGCCATCCGCCTGTCCGTCGATCCGGCCGTTCATCTATTCATCTTGCAGAGAGTATCTATCTTCGTTGTTACAGTTTTAATACACTTCATAGATGTCCATGCATATATATATATACATATAAATATATATATAGGTATATATCATGCAACAACATGCCACTGTAGTTGAAACAACTATTTGAGATGTTGCACATTGATTTTGGCAATGGCTCTTGTATCAATATTCAGTTATTGTACCAGGTTATCCAAATGTGATAATTTGCACTCCAAAACATACAACTTATCGTACACTCGATTTTATCTGGCAGTCATAAACAATTGAAGAACGACGTGTTTCTGAGCACGCTCGTCAAATTAAAAATGTGCGGCAACGTGTTGATAGAGCCAGGAGCCAGGAGCTAGACAGACGAAGGGAATATCTGAACGAGTTAGTCTTTTTATGAACGTCAACGAACCGGGATAACAAAGAACCAACACCTTAAATTTTATTTATTCTATGAAATCATATTTTTATTAGTAAATTTTTAATGCAAATCCTCAAACTTGCTGTTTTTAATAAAATTGGAATCCTACATATGTACGATATTATAAAGAAAAGTGTCATTGTTTGACATTTGAAGAATTGTTATTGTTTGCTAGTAGAAGTACGAGGTTAGTAAAAATGGAGCGCTACACGAATGAACAACGCATTTTCATTGTGAAATTGTTTTTCCAAAATGGTAAAAGTTTTGCGGCTACAGTTCGCAAATTGCGATCAATTTGGGGTCACAATAATTGACTCCAAAAGAATCAACTGCAAAGAGATTAATGGAAACTGGGTCTGTTAGTGATGTAAAGACAACAACGCGCCTTCGACCAGGTCGATCGACCGAAAATGTCGCAGCTGTAGGTGATGATGTCGCTCAAATTCCATCCACCTCAATTCGACACCGAGCTCAGCAAATTGGTGTCTCCAAATCCACTATTCAGCGAAATTTGACGAAAGATTTACATCTTCATGCATACAAAGTTCAATTGACTCAGGAACTGAAGCCAGCTGACCATGGACAGCGAAGAGATGATTTTGCCGATAAAATCATCTTCAGTGACGAGACCCATTTCCATCTTGATGGCTTCGTCAATAGCAGAATTGTCGCATTTGGGCTGAGGGAAATCCTCGAGTGATTCACGAGAAGCAAATGCATCCTCAACGTGTCACTGTGAGGTGTGGATTTTGGGCTGGAGGAATCATTGAACCTTTTTCTATGAAAATGAGGCATGTCAAGCGCAAACAGTCAATGTGCCTAGAATTGAAGAAATGAATGTGGAGGGCATGTGGTTTCAACAAAACGGCGCCACATGTCATACAGCCAGAGAAACAATTCAATTGCTGCATCAGCCATTTAAATCTTGCGTTCTTGTTGGAACACCCTTTATATATTCATGAATATAAATGTTGCCTCACGCCAATGAAACTCGATGTATCGATGTATTCATCTAAATTGTGTTCCAGGTCGGCTAGGGGTATTCAGGACATCCCAGATTCTATAATGAGGAGTACACGTTGTGACAACGCAATAAATTTGTTCAATTCGTTATAACTTTTACAGCGCCAACGCTTTCGAAATTTTATATGAAGTTTTGACATAGTTTTTAGTCCACTCATGTTTTAACGATCAATTTGTATTTTTATAAACAAAAACTTGCTCCCTGAGACAGCGCTTAAATCTAATCAATGGTAGATTTTAAGTTGTGAATAGGAAGAAAATTCTAAGCGTCTCGGCTTTCTACGCTCCATCTTCAACTTTTCGCACCAAATTTGGACAGGGTCTCATAAATCTGGTGATTCGCAACGAGTGACCGACCGTGATGCAATGGCAATGTTGTGGACGGATTATGATGGGTCCAGGTCCTGATGCAGCCACCTACCTTTCTTTGAGAAACAGTTACTGCCATGTGTCTGACGAACACTTCGTATAGCCAAGTAATCGACAAGTCTAGTAAAAGTTTCTCAAACTGAGACGTTCGGAACCGTCATTAAACTGTAGCTCTCGTTGAATGAGTCTAAAAATAGAATGCGTATAAGCTCTCTAAAAGTGAGGAGCTCTTCCATGAGATGTTTTTGTTTTTTTACTTGAGCTCGAAAGCCATTAAATAGAGTCAACGTGTATGAGCATACTATTCCCCGTATGCTCCACCATGTGAGGTTTACTACAATTCGTATGTTTGCCTTTGTTGACATTTCTCAGAACCACTGTGCGATGACTTGGTGGTGCTGCTTTTTGGCTCCACTATATAGAGTATGAATTTCAGTTGCTTCACATCAATTCGTACCCCCGAAAAACCAGGTTTGGCTTTTAATAACAACATAAAATCGTCACACATACACTTGGACATAGATTCGTATTGAAATTAAAATCTCGTGCTGTCTATTTGTGGTTGGGTGTTTGCCCAAGTAAAGGCTCTCTAAGCTTCATTTTTATCACATCGTTATAGACAGTTTGGCCATGTTTTATGTCGCATGTTGTGCACTTTTTGCTCCGTCTGCGCCGCATATGCAAACATAACTCATTTGAAGCAGTCATTCACTCACTGGGTGAGTGACCGAACGTCCGTCCATCTGTACGGCCGCCAGTCCATCCATGGTCTTGTACCACCACATCTTGACCATTCTGATTCTTGACTCGTTGTAGTCATTAGACCAAGAAGTAAGATAAATAAAAACCTTTCAATTTCATGCGTGCAAAATTTGTCAATTGCAATTTCATTTGCAACTTTTGGCCAAGAGATCTATCTGGCTGAGAGATCTTTTAGATTCCCCCCAAAACGAAAATGAAAACGCCAAAAAGCGCTTAACGAACGAAGGTGGAAAAATTAATAGAATCGCATGCATGCATGCCTAGATGTCAGTGGATTGGCCCGGTGATCGGCACCCAGGTCCATGTCTGGCCCGCCGGTGTGAGTGCGAGTGTGTGCCGCCGTTTGTTGTGAGTTTGCTGCATGGTAAGATTTATGGCGGTGTCACCAAGATTTGTGTCGTGCATGCGCAGCAGTTAATGAAAGTAAAAACTTCTGTGTTCTATCTAAAACGTGTTAGTAGTGAACTGAGGCATTTGTGTTCTGATCCAACATGGAATATATCGACAAAAGCCGTAACGAAGCTAATGCAAAAGGAATTCATGTCAAGCAAATAACACAAATGTCCGACGAGAGATTTTGTTATGCAAATCTGCACACAATGTTGTGTATGATGGGTCCGGATGGATGGACGGACGGGCTCTAAACACACTCGACGATTTTTAAGTCTTTTTTAATCCTTTACTTTCAATTTTATCAGACCAATAATCAGATTAGACTGTAAATTCTTTGTGTAAATTGGAATTTGTATTAGAAAATGCCATTAATTAAGTTATTATATTTCTAATACAAATGTTGTGTTGTCTGTCCGTTGTCAATAGATTAGAAACATCTACGTAGTATAACCACGTGTAATAAATGTGGTTGGTAGATAAGTTCTTCTTAATCTTCAACGCATTCAGTGTTTTGTTGTTATACTCGTACTGTCCAAGTAAAGCTTATTTTATAGCGAAGGTGATTCAATGCAAAGATAGTTTTATCGAACATCACAGTGTCGTGAGAATTTAAGTTATTTTCTGATGCATTCCTTGACGTTTGTAACAAAAGTGAAAGTGGATTGAAATTGTAGTAGATTGATTTGAAAGAAGAGTCACAAGTCTGTAGATTTTATGGAAGCCAATCATTGTTTTTCTTCAATCGGATAGAGAGTAGGGATCTGCTCTCAGAGTCCTACTATACAGCAAGAGAGTTGAGAGCATCAACGAAGTAATACCGACGACTTCAGCGGGAATGCATAATGATATGCATAGGACCAAAAACCGCCAATGGCTGGCAAAAAATTACACCAACTTCATTTCTATTTTGTTCTTGTTTGGCGTTAATCGTTAATTGATCGCAATTTTAACAGAATCGAAAAAAAAATCCCTTGCATATCATGAATGAGACATGGCAGGACTTCTCACATTCTTTGAGCTCTTACACACATTCTAATTTTAGATTCATTTAGACTCAACGCGACATACAGTTTAACGACGGCTTCGAACGTCCCCAAAAAGAAAGTCTAGGGAAGTTGAAAAGATTCTCTGATCGTGACCTACAGGTAGTAAAAAAATAGATAATCATCGACAAATTTAATATGGGTTTGTCATAGGAAGGATTCTCTCTAGCAGTGGAAACTCTTTAGATCATTTTTATGACAATGTTTTTCTTTTAATCAGAACTTAGAACTTTTATCATAACTGATTAATTTCGATGTTAAACGATTAAAAAGAATATTAAAAATACTACAAATGTTTAATATTTTTACAACGATTGTCGGTTATAACGCCTTTATTTAATCGGTCTCTTTAGTGTAATTAAAAAGGGCTTCTCAAGGAGTAGAATATGCTCATATAGCATTTGTGGAAGCTATTTTGCACCCGGTTTTGAACTGTCTTTTTTACGGGTTAACTTTTTTGGTTTGTAAATTATTATAATGTAATTGTCGCGGCTTCGGCAATTTTTTTTTATCTATTTGTCAGAATTTGATAAGTCTTTGGACGTAAATATCCCTTTTTTTTAGTATGATAGGCTAAATTTTTTATGTATTATCTTAAGAAAGATAAATTTATCAATAAAACTGAAACTGATTTTTTTTTTTTTTTTTTTTTTTTTTTTTTTTTGTGTTGGGTCACAGTTATAGAAGTATTTACAAGACTTGTCGATTACTCGAAGTGTTCCTCAGATGTGTCGACCTTACTGCCGCTAAAAATAATGATAAGTGGCTGTGTGCGGAGTTAAACCTGCGATCATGTGAACGATAGTCGTGTGTACTAATCATCGTGCCACGGTCGATCACAGAATCGAATATATGTTAAAATAAAATTCCAAACTTGGAGAACAAAATGTTACTAATTTGTTTCTCCGCTCCATTATTTTAAATTGAGAGATCTCATTTCCGTTGCTGTTCATTGTATAGCAAAGCAACGGTTCATTATTTTTAGATTGATTGTAGCTGGCTGAGGATATTTCTTTAGATCAGTGTTGTTTAGCATATTCTAGGTTTTTTAGCAGAGTTTTCGAACCTTTGCTTTTCTTTATATATATACATATATATTATAAATTATAAATTATACAAAATAAAAATTTAATTTGTTCCAAGGTTGAACCAAATTAAAAATGAACAATATTGATGTAGTCCCAAACAAATCGCCCGTCCAAGACACGTAAAATTGTTTTTCGAGACTACAATTTTTGTTGCAATTTGACTATAGTTTTCTTATATTGAAAATGGACTTCCAAAGCTTGGTTGTATCGTTTCTATGTACCAGAATTTATACCACAATTTGGTTGTGTTTAGCAAATATGATTTGATTTGAAATAGGCATTATCGACCCATGTCTTGATATTGCCCCCATACAATTGGGGGCAATTTTATTCAAAATTCATAGATTACTTTTTTTAACATTTTCGATATACGCCTTAATTTGAATGAACCACAAAATGTTTCTATTTATATTATATTTTGTTTATTTTGGAATAATAATTTTCATAATTACTTTTAATTTGTTTCCTTTTCAACTATAATTAATTTTTCATACATACAAACTAGAGAACTAAACAACTACAAATATCCTTCTATAATCAATTTATAAACTCAAGTAGTATGAATGTTTAAATTATCTTCAATAGTTTAATATTATCATAAATAGAACTCATTCAATAAGTTTTTAATTTAATTAAAACTAATGAAACTCTGCTCATAAAATTAGAAATATAAAAACAAATTCGTATTGGTAGGAATATTCACTAATAATGACAGTTAATGTTTAAGAAACATTTCAAAATCTATTGGGGGGGAGGAGAGTAAAGGATGTGGTTTGGTGTAAAACTAAAATTCACATTTGAAAAACAAAAAAAAATACACTTTATATACATAATAAAAATGTAACATTAATGATACCGTAATATAATAATAATAATAATTCTTACGTTATAATATCTATACAAATATTAAGTAATAGTTTAACATGCTC
The DNA here is from genome assembly GCA_019455685.1 of Philornis downsi. Classification (NCBI taxonomy): domain Eukaryota; kingdom Metazoa; phylum Arthropoda; class Insecta; order Diptera; family Muscidae; genus Philornis; species Philornis downsi. The sequence goes on from JAHXMU010000025.1 coordinate 1,239,352, forward strand.
TTTTGCCCCGTCGTCATCTTGTTCCGTCATTAAGTTTTCCTCCATCATTAAATGTTTGAATGTTAGAATTTAAATTTCAAAACTTATAGAAAACCTTAAGAGCCAACCTCCCTAAGTATGTCTTAGGGCAGCAAAGAGTGGTTGGTTTTGTGCTGTTGTTGCTGGTGTTTTCTTGTTGTTTTTGGTTCATTAATAGTTAAATTCAAATAAATAAATGTTGGAATATTGTGAATATCATCGTAGTAGCATTCGATTTAATTTGCTTTTGCTACGGTCTGTGCTTATCTGCGTACTTTTATTCATCGAATCAGCTCAATTCACGTTGTTTCAATTTCAACTCTTCAATAGTTTTCATTATTACGAATTGCTATATTTGCTATATCGGTTATTGTTGCTTTAGTTTTTGTTGTTGTCATATTTTTTTCTTGTAGGAATTAAAAAGATAACGCTTAAGTATTAAAAAAGTTTGTTGGTTTTTGTATCTTATTCAAAATGCTTAACAGTTACTTAGTGTACAAATACATATGTACAAGCACTCACACTCTCGTACAGCCATAATGACAACATTATTGACGCAAACGCTCACGCTGCCGCTCACACACACGCACAAGAGATCACTCACTCACTCTCCATCACGCAGAAATCGTTATTAATGATTTTCGGTTCTGATCAGAATTCCATCAACTCGAGTGTGGGGGAGTGCAAATTAATCACTTTGATTTATTGAAACAAGTTTCTCGCATTGACTTCCTGTCTCCGCGTCGTGTCAGCACATTTCAGATCTATTGATCTTCCTCCTCATGCTTGGACATTGAAGGATCTTTGTGGTCACCATTAAGTTCGACCGACGATGGCCGGGACACAGAGAGTTCGTTGTCGCCCTCGCTGCCATTGTAGTCGGTGTCATTTTCGCCATTTCCCATGCTGGTGGGCGTGTACAGTTCTTCGTTGTAGGTCACACGGTCCATAAAGTTTCGTATCTCGTCGAAATACGAATCGTCACGGTCTGCCTCGTTCGACGATGGAGAGTCACTTATGGCCAAGCCCGTAGCGTCAGCTTCGTGCTTCTTGAGATGACGATCGAGGTTGGTTTGCTGGCCGAAACAACGATCACATAAATGGCAGCGGAAGGGTCGCTCTTTGTTATGAATGTTCCGGACATGGCGTTGCAAGTTTGAAGATATACTGAAGGCGCGATCACAGTATTTACAAGTGTAGGGTTGCTCCCCGGTATGGGTGCGCAAGTGACGGGTCAGATTGGCCGATCTGGGGAATACTTTGCCACAGAACTTGCAGGTATAGCGATCTTTTAGTTTTCCACTGTGGGCGGCAGCCATAACACCCGACGAGAGGCCTCTCAGAGCCTCACGAAAAATTGGCTCAGGCGGAAATTGTTCACCTCTAGCACGCAC
>JAHXMU010000025.1:1240773-1301287 GCA_019455685.1 Philornis downsi
ATTGTTAAACGTAGAATTGAAGGCCTTTTGTTTTTTGGGTGGCTCGAAACTTTCGGCATTACTCAACTCTTCATTAGCCATGGGACTGTCATCACGGGGGCTGCAGAGACTAATCGCCTGCTTTTGAACAGTTCTAGTGTTTTCCTGGCTATCGCAGGAATTCGAGGAGGTCCTTTTGCGTGACAAACTCAAATCCAAAGGTAGTTCGGTTGAGGATGATTTGGATTCTGGTTCATGGCGAGGTGAAACCGACACAATATCAATTGATTTCTGAAAAGTAATACATCGTTAGTAATCTGTACATAAAGATCTGATAGATTGAATTGAGAAAATGTCAACAAATTGCAAAAGAATGAAAATGCATTTCGAAAATACAGGCAATGGAGTGATGACCTGCAGGCTGCCCAACTTGTTGCGGCATTAGAAATTAACGGAATTCAGTAATATCAAATTCCGAAATATGTCCGGCCCTATTAATTTGCAAGACTGCAAAAAACCTGCCGGCAATACATTTTAGAAAGCTTATCACTCCGTTTTATTTCATTGCTGCATATACCGGGCAAAAGAAATTCAAAGAAGGTCAGCAACTTATCAAACAATTCCAAACGCTAGAAATAAACGGTAGTATCTTCAGTACTCTTACGAAGCAGCTGGGCGAACTGTTATAAAAGGCTACTAGTGATCCAATCCATTGATTTTTTTAAGTACGTCCTCCCAATATCTTACCTTATCTTCATCGTTGTGACGCGAAATATTTTCTTCCTCTTCGTCGTCGTCGTCATCACCACCAGTTTGCGTTTTTCCATTATCTTCTTCTTTAGGTTCCGTTTTCAATTCAATGACAGGATTTGATTCTTCATCCGATGTATAATGGTGCTGGGATTCCTTTTTAACCGTCCGGAGGCTGTTTGCCGACGGCGATCGTTCGGTCGATGGATTGCGTTGCATTTTTGTATCCAACTTGCTGCGGGGACTCTCAGCTGGCTTGGGTATGGGCAAACCGAAGGCCTCGTGGACACCCATATGCATGTGCTCCTTGAGCGAATTGGGCGACAGCGAATTTAATTTATTGGTATTTGTTGGATGATGCTGCGAAGCTGTTCTCATTTGTTGGTGCAGTCGCAGATCCACATTTGGTTTCGAGAACATCAACGGGAAGTTGGGTGTCTGAGCCGCCGGGTTTTGAGGGAACATCCCCTGCAGACCGTAGGCCATGGCTGCTGGCTGAAAAGCTGGGAAGTAGGGGGTGCGCAGGAACAGCGAGAATGGATTTGGCGGTGTTGCCATGTTGCTGGGAAACTGTGAGACGCCGTTGGCACCTACGCCCGACCGACCCTGTGACGGCGATTGTGACTGCGATTGATGGTGCAGTCCTGGATGAGGTAAAGTGGGTGGCAATCCTACGCCTGCGGGTGGCACGTTGTTCGAATCACAGAAACGCTTATGCTTCGACAATGAGTTGACGGTGCTGAAGCTCTGGCCGCACTTGTTGCACTTGATTTGCATGCGGCAGTCGGCGTGCATGCGCTTGTGCCGGCACAGATTCGAGAACTGGGTGTACGCCTTGAAGCAGACCTCACACTGGAACGGCTTGATGGAGGAATGTATGTGCGTGTGCTGTTTAAGGCCCGATGAAGTAGCAAATGTTTTACCGCACTCGGGGCAAGCGTGACTTCTGGCACCAATGTGGTGGGTACGAATATGACGTTGTAAATTCGATGGATCACAAAATACCTGCAAATGGTCAAAAAGTCGAGAAGAAAAGAGAATTAGATAACGTTATCTGTATGTGTGCGCGTGTGTGTGTTTGTGTCTAGTTGTATGTATGTGTGTACATGATAAAAGTGTTAACGGTTTGAAAGCTAAAAGCCAAAATCAATCTTTTTTTAGGCGAAACAAATCCACTAAAATCAGGCCTAACTGTGGCTACCGCATGACAAACTTTTAAACCCCCTCGACAAAGACTTACTGTCGAATGCGGACGCGTTAAAGAGTGAGCGTGTATATGTGGTATGTAAAATACCTTTTAGAGGACAAATCTTTAGATGGCCGATGTACAGCTTTTTGGAGTTTGAACGCCAAGCAAACGAAAACGAAAATGTAATTAATCAATCATTCCCTCCAACCAGCAACACTCCACCAATACGTATAGGTCGCCAGCAGTGGCAGCATCAAAAGCTATGAAATGAATAAATAATGTACGTTTACTTAACGCAAATGACGACTACCGCGGCTGCTGTATTCCCTGGACAGAGGTCACACTTCTCACACTCGCACCCCATCGATTGTTTCGTTAATCGAATTTCGGATAGAAAAAAGACCCTAAACGGATCTGCCAAAGTGAAGCTTACACAAAAGTAATCGATGATTACGCAAATAGCTAAGGAGCAAACAATAGGGAGAGCAAGACCGAGACAGAGAATACGAGAGCGAGAGAACGAATAGAGCGTATGAATTCGTTATTTTATTTTATTGATTACCAAGTGATCACACAATTGCTGGCCATCAATTGATACAATTGTCGCTCAAGAGCGCGTGCGTCAAGCCATCCGCCGTTATTCATAAACACTCACTTTACTTGAAGAAGAAACCCTTTCCGTCTTGAGGACCTGATACAAACACTGTTGATTTTGCCTCTTGTTATTTGGTCTGCCTAATCATGCTGTCATAAATATCAAATTTGAGAGTTTTTTTTCTTTTCGTTGTAAAGGTGAAGGTATAACAAGTTGGGGAAAATAATACGTGGATATATCTATGCAATTAATGAGATTGATGGCATGTATTGGTTTGGTATATGCGGAACCACATTTTCCGCTAGGTCTTGACTATTATGACAGTAGTAAGACTCGCTCATAAATACGCTACAGTTTTAGTACGACGTCCTTTCCAGTTTGAGGAAATGGTATACGATAACTCTTATTGGTGATATTCTTATTGATTTTCTCGTTTGGAGTTAGGCGAAACATGAAATGCCTGCTTATCAAAATATTTTTATTTGCTGCAAAAAGCACTCATTCTTGCCAATTCCTCTGTAACAAAGACCTTACGATTGCCAAAGGATAAATTAATGGGGGTGAATGGAAACAAAACGAGAGTCCTGAGAAAGTCTGGTAATGCTCAAAATTCTTTTGGGAGAATCACTGGATACTGTGATTTATAGGTTATTGACTTAGAGGACGTTTTGTTAAATTATTAATCACTAATCAGGAGACTGTAATCAATCATATAAGAATGCTATGGCAAGGTTGTCAGCTGTTAAATACTAGCCATCTAAAGTGTTATTTATTTAGTGAAAGGTTTGCCATTTACGAATATTTATCGTTTATCAACCGAAGAACGCGTAACAATAATTAAAACTTACTACAAAAGTTGTAATTTAAACGTGGCTACTTTTTGTGCACAAAAGAGTGATTATGGTCGTCATGATCGACCTGCTGCGCAAGGAATTGGCAAAATTACAAAGAAATTTCAAGAGGCTGGAAATGTTACAGATGTAGCCAGGCCTGTGTATCATCGCAATCTACTCTCTGCCAAAAATATTGCTTCTGTTAGAGAAAGTGTAGCACTCAATTCAATTCAATTCAATTCAGATCGCTATTACCCTAAGATAAGCGACGTTTTTTTGACCTGCAATGGAAGATTATGAAGTGGACGATATGTGGTTTCAACGAACAGTGCCACGAGCATGAGAAGTTTCCAGAAAGCGTAATTTTACGTTTTGAGGACATCAATTGGCCACCGAGATCGTGCGATTTGATGCCGTTGGACTATTTTTTGTGGCGCTACGTCAAAGACCGTGTTTAGTCGGATAATCGCCAAACGTTGGAGCATTTGAAAATCAACATTAATCAAGATATCGCCATGATACCGGCCGAAATGTGTGAAAATGTGATCGAAAACTATCTCAAAATGATCCATTGCTGCAATCAATCCAGAGGTGGTCATTTTAATGACATTACGAGTGTATTTCGTACATAATGGCAATCTATAAGCATTATAATGAAATAAAAGTTTCATCGAAATCATAGCTTTATGTGTGTTTGAAACCGAAAAATGGATGACCCGGTTTAGTAATACTATGTTATATATGTACATATATTTACCAAAATCAAAACAATTTCTTTCAGTGGCCACCTCGCTTTATGCTCTTAATTTCTAGTTTTACGAGAACCTCAGTTGCAATTTCAGTCGTTTCTCTAATCGTTTTTAATACACACTCTCTGAAAGTTTTGTTTTTTTCTTTTTGGTATTAGTTCTCAAAATCGGTTTAGGAACTGGTTCCCAAACGGGTACGTTTCAAATGTAATTGTGTCTATCAGAACGAGAATTACAATTTTGTATTGTAAAATTAACCATAATCTGCATACAACCTTTCTTATTGTAGCACAATTGGTACGCCAACCTGTAGTTGATGATAGTACGGACGGGAATTGCAGTTTTGGGTTGTGAAATTAATCATAATTTGCATACAACCATTCTGTCTGCTCAGATTCAGGGAGATTTCGTATTTTATATAATCTATACAAAGTTTTAAACGCGATATCAATTAACGTTTTCATTTATCATACCGTCCTCGTGCAGACCATCTATACGTCAACAATTTTCTGTGTTTTTTTCTCTTCCTCCACAAACCAAAAAACGAGCATTCAAATTATTTTCTTTGTATCTGTTGGCCAGACAATAAAAGCCAAAATCTCAAGCAATGAAGAATGATTGTATAGCTCGTGCTGCTCGCTATTACCACATTAAATGGATTAGATTCGACTACTAACAATAACAACAACCACATCATCAGCATCGGCATCAGTGGACCAGATAGATCTACTGTGAATCCAAAATAATATTAAAGACGAAAAAAAAATGAAAGGAGAGTGGTGGGGGTGGATCTTTTCCATTGTACTTGAATTTGAATGTCCCGAAACAATTGAAGCTCTTTGGCTGTCAGCTTAATGTTGTCGTTTCTTAAAGCGCGATGATGGTGGCAATGATGATGATGATGATGATGATCATATGATGCTGTGTCTTCCAGTCACTGGCAATGATGTTGACGACGATGACGGTCATGGAATTAAAGGTAATTTCTGGAAGATATCACCATCGTTCGTGTATGCAAAGAGTGAAGGGTGTGTGGGTGTGGCTGGTACATAGAATTTGGAAAGGTCCATTTAAAGTTAAAGGAATCACTTGCGGTAGCAATTCTAGAAGAGAATGACATATTTTGTTTTCGTGCAGCAGTGTATTGTCTTGTTAGTGATTGTCATTTTTATTCGCTGTTATCTTAAGCTGTAGAATCTTACAATAACATACGTTTATGCAACTGTTTTCCGTCACAAATACAAGTGCATTGTTACGAGGTCTGGGATAATCAGTGATGAAAACAGTTCGTCGGTACATTAATTAAAAAAAAAATAGAAAAAGGAAATTTGTAATGTGACATTATTAATCTGTTGGGAAACAGAAAAGATGCCTCATTTCTAAGATTAAATCTTCTTAAGCCTGTATAGGAACAATTATGGTTATCACGCACAATATTGAGATGAGTTCATGTTTTGGTTGAGTAGATAAATTCAAAATTAAATTCAAATTTTAGCCTTTTTGACGAAACATATTGCTTAATTTCGAATCTGAAAGTTTTTTCCTTGAGCCTTTGTATTCGAATGTGCCAACAGCAGCTTGCCAACGCTCGTATTGGCAGGGACTAGTATTTTAATAGGCCAAAAGAAGTCGACAGGCCAATCTAAAGTCGACCAATTGCAGTTCCGTAATGGATGTTACTATTTGCACAAAGAAGTCTTCAGGTATTATAACAGATAGCTCAAGGATTAAAGTAGATTGAACACTGAATTAAATTAGATTGAACACTGAGGCATCAATAGTGATATATACGAGTATGAAGGGAATATTAGCAATATGTAAATGCAGTGGCACTATTTTCGAAATTCGTATCTGGTTATCCATTTAATGATTTCAAAACCGCCGGTCTGGCAAGGCTGTTAGCTGTTAAATAACTGTCACCTGAAGTATTATTTATTTAGTGAAATATATATTTAAATATGTATTTAGTGCCATTTACGAATGTGGATCGTTTAACAATCAAAGAACGCGTAAAAATAGTTAAATTTTACTTCAAAAGTAGCGATTCAAACGTGGGCTTTCTATCGAACAAAGTTGTCTTTAGCGATAAAAACTCATTTCTTACTCTGTGGTTACATCAACAAACAAAATTGTTGCATATAAAGCTCGGACAACCCAAAAGTGATTGTGGAAAAGCCATTGCATCCGGAAAAAGTGGCTTTTTGATGCTCATAATGGTCTAGAGATGTCATTGGGCCGTATTTTTTCCAAAACTACCTCAAAAGAGTCCACTGCTGCAATCAATCCAAACGCGGTCATTTAAATGTCATTGTATACCGTACATAATTACAAGGTCCAAGCATTATAGTGAATTAAAAGTTTCATCAAAATGATAGCTTTATGTGTGTTTTATTTAACTTTACTTTCGAAACCGACCAAATGGATAATCCGGTATAACCGCTCCAGTGCATAACGTCCAACACATAAAGCTTAGATGGTTTTCAAAATTACAAAATACCCGATATAAGCCAAAAGTGTAAACTTTTTCATGGAGGTCAGTGGCGCAATACACTCACCTCACAACACTAAGCCAGGACACAAACGGTATTATACGCAAAGGATTATCCCTGTTCTTGTTGTGATGTAAACAACATATAAATAGACGGACAATTACTCACAATTACTCTGTTGCGTAATTGTTTAATAAAACACTTCTTAAATGTCCTTTTTTCTACTGTCTGTCTGCTTTTCTACGCAGCCCTCGTCATGCAACTTTCCATGAAAGCTTTCAAGAGCAAAAAATCTAAACATTAGTGACCCCACTGACGATAACATCGATCATCTCGAAATTCCTTAGCGCTGAAAGTAGTCCAAATAAAATCCAAATGTGTTTGGAATTTCGAGTTGAATCGCCTGAGTTGGGCGATAACTGCATAATCACGACCACAAATAGAGTCAGCATCATAGGAAGGCGTCCACAGCAGTCACCATAACAAAACTACTGGAACAATTACATTCATTACCGGCACATTTTCACCAAATTGATGGACGACCGAAGGAATGAATGACTGCGTAACTGTAACTGTAACTCTGCGCTGCACTGCTCTGATTGAATTCTCTTAGACAATGTGGAAGATGGTGGCCAAGGAATATAAGGCGAGGTAATTGAGCTCGTGGTGGTGTTTGGGAGGGATGATCATCAAACGAAATTAGAAAACCACAATTGAACGTCATCATCATTATCAGCGATGGCAGCCTCGGTAGTGGCAGAACCACCGTAGTAATCTTTGATGTTCGAAATCCATTAAGCTGCAACAACAATCACGGATGGTTGGTTGCATGCATGCATGGTACTCGCTTCTTGTGAGAGAAACAAAGACAAATCAAAGAAAACAGAAAATGTTCATAGATTATGATAATGACGGCGGTCTAAGTACCAGATTGAAGGGAGGAAGCGATAAGGTGCAAGAAAATAATGTCATAAATTACAGCTATGAAAAGCTTTTTCCCATTGACCCCTCTGTCCGGGCGTCCCGTTCGTCCGTTTGTCGTGGTTCTGCTTTCGAAACTGACACAACTGAGGAGCACAAATGGAACACGCCTTAATTGGTAACAGAAGAGCGACCGATGTGTACTTGTAACATTAAAATACGAAACAACGCTTAATTATTTAATGCATTCCGAGTGTTTTTGTTTCAGATTTTCGATCTGAGAAACCTGATTTGTTTTGAAGACTTCGATCCAAGAAAAAGGTATCAAAGCACATGGCCGACGGCTACATGGCTGATATGCTAGAAATCAAAAGTTTTGTTGATCGCAGCGACGCATTTGTTAATTTTTGGAGAGAAGAAAAAAAATGACAAAGATTTTTTGTTGGGTTGATCAATCTTCACACTTTTGCGTCCGTGTGCGTGTGTAAGAGCGTATAAAGTGGCGTGACAATCCACTTACTTTTCTAAACAATTGAAATGGAATTGAAACTGTTTATTGGAAATTGGGAAGAAAAAAAACGCGACATGGTCACCTCCAACATAGAAAACAAAAACAAAAAAAAAAAAAAACATTATTAAGACCACCATAATCCATCATCCATTTCACAATTGATTGTTGAAAAATAGAAAAAAAAAATGTAGATAGATAACAATCAGGCTTATTGAAACACGGCCTTATGGCCGCTTCAGCCAAACTTTCAAATCATCTAATACTATTCAATAAATATATAGTTAATGTACTTACCTTGGTGCAATTCTCGCAAGGATACTTCCGCACTTCGTTGTGCACCAAAGCACGATGCTTGAGCAACACAGGACGATGGCAGAAACGCTTCGAACACAATTCACACAGAAATTCGTCTTTGCGAAAGTGATGGGCTCCCACTAGATGGTCATCCAGGCTGTAATTAGAGCAATTGAAAAGGTAATCAGCAAATGAATCAAGTCCTCACTCAACAGCACTCAACATGTGTCACAATTCACATTTCATTTAAACAAATTACAAAAGGAGCATACACGCTCTCCATACTAACCCACACACACACACACACACACAGGTACACACTCACTGAAGTTCAATATTAGAGCGATCGAAATCACTTATTTTGACATGAAAACATTTACAAAATGAACGCAGTGAAAACAAAATCAAAATCGTTCATAAAACGCGCAAATGCACAAGAAGGCGTTGTGTATTTGCGGTGCACTCCCAGTTTATTTAGAAAATTATCAGATAACAGCAAAAAAAAAAGCTCTTCCCCCCGCTACGTGAACCACCTCAACCGTTATGTGTTTGCACTCCTTTTGGGTCCACACACACCTGTCGCAGGACAAACATTCCGTTCATTTAATATGCAACAAATCAAAAGGTTCCATCAGTACTCCACACTAAGCTCTGGTACTCGCATAACGTATAAGGGCTACTCGGTTCGACTCTGACCCCGTGACACTTGGAATCCTCTGTAAAAGGTTTTGTGAGCATGTTGTTGCTGCTATTGTTGTTCTGATGAGATTTTTGTGATTTGTCATTTGCGTGTTGTTGTAAAATCAAAATTGTCCATTAACCACTCGACAGAGTTGTGGTAGCCGTCCCTCTCCCTATCCCTATCCCTCTCCCCCTTTCTCACCCCCTTCCCCTATTTCTGTCGCCAGAAATCATGTCATCAACTTCATGAATCGTACAACGTCAAAAGAAAAGACTTCACTTTATGTGGGCACTGATTGCAGCACCACTCACTTTCGCACCCACCGTTAGAATTTCCTGGCAGGTCAGATGGCCGATGGCCGATGGCTGGACAACGTCAAGTATTGTGAAAAGTAATTGACACTTTTGCCGTCCGCCTTAAAGTAAATGTTTACCTACAATGCTAAACAAACAGCAACAGCGTGTTAACACTTTCCATTCGGTTGGTTAACTATTGAGCAAATATTGACAGATAATTGGTAGCAGCAATAAAGGACATTTTAGGACAGTCATACAATATGCTTGTGTCCATATTGGCTTGTTGCGAATTACTATATTTTGTTCGAATAAATGCAATTGCAGGAATTACCAATGAATCGGAATGAAAGGGATGTTAGAATGAAAGCCTACTGTCAATTAGGTTTATTAGTTGAAAATATATGATTTTACTTTATTGCTAACAAAGATATTTAGGACATTTATATATGCTAATACTAAATGGTTTTTCTTGTTACCAAAGTAATGAAATTGTCATTATTTCACATTTAAATTGTACATTTTCCAATCGAATTTATGCTTGGCAGAAACAAAATGGGATGGGGTAACTCTGAGTCAATAGATAATTTTACTTTGGACAAATATTTATTCGGCTATCTCTTATCAAAATGTGATTTTCCAAATTTCTGGCGAAATGGTTAAGCTGTACGAAATTTGTAGTGCATTTTTTCTCTTCTAAAGTAAGGATGTGATCTTATTTAATTGGTGAGGCATGTCGCTCTTTTGGAATGTGACGCCCGAAATGCCACCCAACAACTAAATGCCACCGTTGCAAAATATGTTCAAATTAAAACGCAAACTTCAAACAACAGGCACACGTTCAAGAACTGGTTCAATTATGGAAAGCTTTTAGTCCTGGATGGCAGCACGAGTGGAGAAATCACCCCAATTATCAACGATGGCATAAATTTGCCAACTCCGAGCCAAACAGAGATCAGAACAGCAGTATTGCGGCTTAAGAACAACATAGCTGCAGGCGCTAATGGCCTGCCAGCAGAGCTGCTTAAAACTGGTGGCGGCGAGCTGATAAACAGCCTGCATAAGCTCCTAAATACTATTTGGTTCGAGGAAAACATGCCCGATGACTGGAATTGGAGTGTACTGTGTCCTGTGTTTAAAAAAGGTGATCCAAGTGTTTGAAAAAGCTATAGCGATATCAGTCTTTTACCCATTGCTTATAAGGTCCTGTCGAGTGTAATATGTGAAAGACTAAAGTCGATTCTAATTGACCTGATTGGACCTTATCAGTGTGGCTTTAGACCTGGTAAATCAACAACTGACCTGATATACACACACTACTATGAAAAATTCTGGAGAAGTCTCAAGAAAAACAGATCGACACGAACCATCTATTTGTCCATTATAAAGATGCCTTCGATAGCCCGATACGGCAAAAACTGTATTGGGCCATGTGCGAGTTTGGATTGCAAATTCGATTTTGCAAATGTTTTCTTTTATTAACCCAAAAAATCTTACAACTAATACAGAGATAAAAACATGAAAACTCCTTAAAACTAGACAACAAATTTTCGATATACTATGTATTTTTCCTACGAATTCCTACGAAGCTTATACGTCTTTGTAGGGTGACGCTGACTGATACAAAGTCTTCAGTAAAGATAGGCAAGGATCTTAGCGAGCCTTTTTACACCAAACGAGGATTTAGGCAGGACGACAGTCTGTCGTGCGACCTCTTCAACATACTGTTGTGAGTGTGGAGATGATTATGAGGAAAGCTGCAGTTAACACATCTGGTACCATCTTTAATAAAAGCCGTATGTTACTCGCGTATGTAGATGACATAAACATCATTACCAGAAAACTGTGAGATGTTACTGCAGTCTTCTCAAGCACCGAGAAGGAAGCAGTGGAAATGACAAAAACAAAACAAAAAACAGTGAAAAGACAAAACAAAGTTATTGGTTTCAACGAACAAAGTGTCTACTCATTTAGGACACAGTGTGAACGTTGAGAACTATAATTTTGAGGTGGTGGAAGAATTCATCTACCTCGTTCCCGCTGTAAACAAAACGAATAATGTCAGCATGGAGATAAAGAGGAAATTATTGCTTGCTAACAGAAGTTACTATGGGCTAAACAAGCGATTCAATGACAAATCCCTCGTTCGACAAACAAAAATCTGACTGTACCAAACGTTGGTTCTACATGTCCTGTTATATGGCGTAGAATCCTGGGTTATGACGAAAGCGGATGAATCAGTACTGGCAGTTTTCGAGAGGAAAATATCTGTTACCGGAGAGTATCGGCGTCGCATGAACAATAAGCTATATGAGCTATATGCCGACATCGACGTGGTCAAACGCATTAATATCATGTTGTGGGGATGGACCCAAATGCTCCAGCACGGAAAGTTTTCGACAACAAACTCGATGGACTTTCATGCCCAAATGGTAGTGAAGTATAGTTTTTATCATTATTACTGTAGTCTTGTCATTATGTTGTAGTTTATAAGTTTAATATTGCTTAATAAAGTTGTTAAATCATACAGTCAAATTACATAATAACACCTACAGTTTCCACCAAAACCTGTAATTATAGAACAACTGCTCGATCTATTCGACCACCAAAAGGGTAGGGCGATAAACAGACTATCATTCAATTTAATTCAGTTCTATGAGTAATTAATCAGTGTAGTAAAACCGAATGTGGCCTATGGAAAATCATTAAATGATAACGCGGCCAAAGTGGCCTATTTAACCCTTTTTTCCTACCAAAAGCGTCCTAAATTAAGCGTCATTATTCATTGTTTATACGCACTGAATGCTATTAATTTTCCGAGGAGTGTTGATGAGTAAATGACAAATTATCACAGGTAAATCATTGAACACACAATCTGATTTAGGCTGGTTGGTAATTAGCAGCGCCTTAGTGGTTAATTGTTCCCCTTGGGTAGGTTGTTTTCCAGTATCTGTATGTGTGTGTGTGTGTTTTATACGAGTGTGTATTTAGGATTCTTCTTACTGTTGTATTAAGTGAAAGTGTTGTGGTTTATAGACTTACCGATCTATTTCCACAAAAGTTTTGTCGCAAACTTCACAGCGTATATCGAAACCGTTCTCATCATCACTTACATCGGCATCTATTTGTTCTGAGGATTTTTCTTTATGGTTATACTCGTCGTCGTGGTTTAGATTTGAACCATAAAACGATACTGCAATTAAAGAATTTGATAGAAGAGTTAATAATTTTAAAATCTTAGTTATGTGCAAACTGTTCCTTAACAAATCTATCAATATTAGTTTTTAAGGCTCAGATAAATTGTGTGGCAATTTGGTACACTTTAAATTCTCTGAAAATGTTCTTATGTGGAAATGTGATGTATTGAAATGCTGGTGTAAGATTTGCAATAAAAATCACTTTATTGCTGGCATATATTGAGACAGTCATGTAATTTTATGTACGATAATTTTTGAGCAAATTTTAAACATTATAAAGTCAATAACTTCCCAGTAAAAGAAGTACACTCGCGGAAGCTGAAATTCGCCAAAATTTTTGGAACAAATTGGTGAAATTTTTCGTAATTACCAATAAATTTAACATAGGCTTGCCTTAGAAAGGAAGTGGTTTTTATAGCGTATCTCCTTCACGTTTTCGTGAGAGTTCGGGTGCAATTTTTCATTTGGTTTTTGGGTCAGAATTTTTGAAGCGAAATTAGACAGTAAAACAGTTTTTCTTTCGAATATGATTATGTGGCGGTCGCATCCAAACAAGTATTTAATTCTAATTCAATTTAATAAGAACTATCGAGTTTGTTTAGATTTGAAATCGGTATAAAAATGTTTCTTTGGAGACGATGAGTATATGGAAGTGATAAAAATGTTATTCTTTTTAAATAACTTCCATTTTTTTTTTTTTGTTTTTTTGCTGGGTTCTTAGTTTACTTTGAGAAGTAATGTCATATTACTTCTAGACAGTTAAGATCTTCCATCCGTTTAACGTCAAATTTTGGGAGCAAGTTATCATTTAGTTTCATTCCGATATTTGCAAAGTGGGAAAACGACGTATCTATGCTAGAAGTTTAAGCCAAGTCAAATAACGTTGAGTGCACATCTGGGCCAGCATTTCCACCTGTAAATGTTTTTAACTACTTGCGCATATCCACTTATGATGTACCACCTTGTTCGGAATGTTCAATTTAGACTATTGCTTCAGAAGCCATAAATAAAATCTACGATATTGTAAAGACTGATCGACGCTTAAAAGTTCGCAAGTTTTCTGAATGATTTTAATTTCATGCAAACAATTGCTCATGAAAAAATCTATTGCAAAATGGATGCCGCATTTGCTCACAATGCTATTATAGTTTTAAAACAATGTTGACAGTTGTTTCAACTTAATTTAACTGAATTTTGTTTTATTAATATTTAAGTCCAGTACAGCAAACCGGAGACAAAGAAACTGTCAAAATAATGAAATTCACCAGATAGTTGAAGCTGTGAATATTACATTTTTAAGGGTACGCACATGTGTTACTCTGTGGAAGAAATAAAGCGTGACTAGCATTCTTGGTGATCAAACGATATGAAATGCTTTGCTTTTGTGTTCTGAAATCCGAATCCAAACAGGTCACATTTTTACGAAATTTGCGGTTTGTTTTTGTTTTCTGAAATTCAAATCCAAATCCAAATAGCACGTCACGTTTGTAGGAAATTTGCGATTAAAGTCGCGGAAACACTATTTTAGGACTTCTCTCACCGCGCTTAAAATTCGTCCTAATTGTAGGAATTCAACATATGGGGGTCCTGCTTTGCTTTTTGTGTTCTGAAATCCGAATATGAATGCTTATAGCAAGTCACATTTGTACAAAATTTCCGGTTTGCTTTCGTTTTCTGAAATTCAAATCCGAATGCTTATGGCACGTCACGTTTGTAGGAAATTTGCGTTTAAAGTCGCGGAAACACTATTTTAGGGCTTCCCTCACCGCGCTTAAAATTCTTCTTAATTGTATGAATTGAACCTATGGAGTTCAAAAATGATTTTCGATTTTTAGGGACTCCTTTGATTTATGAGGTATCATGAAAGAAACGTTTATAAATGAACAACTGAAGTTGAATCTAAAACCGAATATTAAATAATAAGTTTATTGGGACCAGGGATTACACAATTGTCATTATTTTTTCGAAAAAGTTTACAATTTTCGTGATAAAATGACACGAATGCCTTTTAAATACACATATTTATTTTATTTATTTATTTATTTACTTATTTCTGGCTTGTAATGTAAAGCGGCCAATTATAAGTAAATTACAATATGCAACAATTCATCATAATAAAAATTAAATATAAAATTTATAAAAATATAATATGACATATAATAATATAATATAATATTATGATCGTTGAAGACAAAAAAAAAAGTATGGAAAAAAAGACTAAAAAGTTAGAAGTTAATCGGAAATAATCTTGAAATATAAGATAATCGGTATGTAATAAAGGCTGCTCACAGTTTAATTGAAAACAAAATTTTACAGTAAAGTCGGAAAGTGTAGTAGAATGTGCCTTTTGTAAGAATCAGGACATAATTTAAAACTTTTTAAATGGCTTGGTAGTAAATTGTAAATTCGAGCTACTCTTACTACAAAAGCACGACCCATGAGTGTGGTTATTTTAGGAATAAGAAGCTGCTATGTTTATATTTATCATTGCGTTTAAATCAGAAAGCAAATTAGATCCAGAAAGTGATTTTACATACGTCGCTTTTGTGGCCCCTGTCCTCTACATTTTCATACAGTAAGTATATATATATATATACTATATCTTTTCAGCTAAATCAATCTCAAGTTAATACAAGAAATAGAAATAATATTAGAATTCCACTTTGCAGGTTGGAAAAGACCAAGCAGCGCATAGATTACGTAGGTGCGCTTAAATATAATAATCTTCCTGCAAGTTTAAAAAGTATTGATCAGATTGGTTTGTTTAAAACAACATGCAAAGAGTATATACTTAATGATGTTGAAACACTTTTAACGTAATGTATATATTTACATACATATAATTTTAAAAAATTATAAATTAATAGGAAAATAAAAGTAATGTAGTAAATTTTCGTACATAGGATTTTATCGAGTGCTAACTTACCCCAAAATAAGCCTATAGGCGCTGGGGCCTCAATTGTATTGTATTATAAAATATTGTACAAATGAACTGAATAATAAAAAAAAAAAAAAAAAAAAAGTAGTAGCCTACATAGTAGTGGCTTAAGGTATCAAAGTTTATTTTATTATGGACGTAGTGCAATATTCGACTCCAATGACTAATTCTTTGGTATTTCCTGTAGTGATATTTTGTAACACAAATAAGATTTGAAAAAGAAAATATAATTTTTAGCTAGAATGTACTTAAAATTTGACGCATTGCAACAAATTGCAAACCGGGGAAATTAAAGTTAACCAGTAAAAAACAAACATTAGCAGTTGTTTATTATTGTCAATATATTTTATTATTTAGAAACCTCACTTTTTATTATTTAGAAACCTGATTGAATTTAAAATTTCGCCTTAAATAATTCGTTAACTGTGGCCGTTTGTTTTAATGCACCCCACAACCAGTTCTGATTCCTATTGTGATTAATAGCTTGATTATTGGTTTTTCATTATTTTAAGTATCTGCACTGGTGAAGCTTTATTTGTTGAAAATAGTATTTTATTTATAAAAATTTATATATTATACGTTCCATTTAATCAACTGCCAAAAAAAATTGGCAAATTTTTGCCTAAATTTGGGTAACTTATATGTGATAGGGGGCGCCCAAGTGGAGGAAGGATGAAAGAACATGTAGAAAGCAGCAAATTGTTGTCGACAACACTATGGAATATAATACTAACTATTATTGTGATTATACTATATTCCCTGATCTCTAGGAGATAGGGCAAATTATTATGCTAAATTTATGATGGCTTGTTTTGCTCACAATATTCGGGTCTGCAACAAAACAAAGTCGCCAGTTTAAAAGTATTAAATTATATTAGAATTTAGACCTGGCCAAACTTCAGTTTAGAGAAAAGTAAAGTAATCCAGCAAACATTTTTTTCATGTCAATCAGCACAATAATCACCACAACTAGAGGTACCATAATTGTTCCTATTTGACTGAAACACCATCGATTTTTACATTGAATTATCATAGGTGGGCAAGTATAGGGTGGTTCGAAAAGTTCGCTCGGGGTTTTAAACGATATGTATTTACAAATGTGTATAAAAGAAAGCAATTATTTTAATCTATTTTATAATCTTCCCTCTTTTAATTAACTTCTTTCCACCTCTCTGGGAGCTTTTTAATTGCTCTCTCATAAAACTAGCGTGGTTTTTCTGAAAGAGACGTTCAATTCGATTTTTCACTTCCTTGTCGTTATGGAAATCCAAATCTTTCGCTTCACTACCTCAGACTGCGAAACAGGTGATGATGATAGTCGGATGGGGCGAAATCTGGGAAGTACGGTGCGTGAGGTAAAGCTTCTTACCCAAGCTCTGACAGTTTCTGACGGGACCGTTAGTGTGAGGCCTCGGCGAGAGAGTGAGGTACCCACACATCGGGATTGCTCACAAATTCGAGCTCTTTTACAACCCCGTGAACGGTGAGAATGAGTTTTTGTTTTATTATTTCTGCTATTAACAATAATTAAATCTCTCACCTCCTCAGAAACAATTTATTTTGGTGGTCCTAATCTGGGAGTATCCGTTACGGAGAAGTCGCCCGTAGGAAATCTTTTAAACCATTTCTGGCAAGTTCTTTCATTTGATCCGTTTTCTTTATAAACAGACTTTATTTTTCGGCTGGCTTCAGCAGCCGTTTTTCCTTTTCGGAAATAATACAGCATAATGTGGCTAAAATGCTCTTTTTCGCTCATTTTTTCCGCATTTTAAAACTTTTTTTTTAAAACGCTATAACAACTCACGGTTAGAACGAGAACACAAGTAAACGATAGTAAACAGTTTACAGAAGGGACGGAAGGAAGTTTTGATAGTGTTTGAAGGAACTCTTCGTTATGAGAAGTGACGTATGGTGAACTAACGAATTAACCAAACGATTTTTCCGAACCCAATACTTGTAATTTGACAACCATTCAATACTGTGTACGCAGTACTGAGGCGTAGCTCTAAAATAACAAAATAACGGATACGTATTTCAAGCTTTTTTTATAATGTAGAAGTTTATATAGTGCAAATTAAAGATTTAAAAGTAGATTGGGCGGCGCAGTAGTTCATCGTCTCATGTCTTACTGGTTAAGGTAAGATTAGATTATAATAAATTTAGAGAATGTCTAAATATTGGCTGTCATTATCTGGTTTTGTAACTTAATAACGTTGTATTCAAAATTCATGCCTCAAAATTTGTGTACTACTTATGCCTTTTCAAGAGAAGGAAAAAGGATGAAAATATTTTGTAAATTTTAACCATTATTTTTCCCAAAGTAACGTTATTGTTGCTACTTTGAAGTAGTATATAATTGCATTATTGGAAGCAATCTGAAAGCGCTTTTGCTGGAAATAAATATTCGCTACATGTTGTTAGCTTGTCACTAGCAAAAATGTTTTCTCTTTTGGAGTAGTTCCAACTGTTTTTCGCTAGGCAGATAGGTGGCTTATATAATTGTTAATTGCTAGTACGTAGATATCGCTTCAATTGTGTTGGCTACTCCCTTAAAATGGAGTAGTGGATGACCACTTTTTAACTGTAATTTGGATAGCATTCTCTTATTTTACTGATTTTCGCTAATCGATGGAATAAGCTATAGTAGTGCTCAACTGTTTGTTAGTAAGAAATGTGTGGCTCCTTCCAATTTCATAACATGTTTTCTGCTAGTTTTCTTCAGCATAAAGGAATTTAGACCAGAAGGAACTAATGATCAACCTATAGACACTTTACGAGATGCTTAGTAGCATCTTGCAGAAGCTGGAATGCCTATCATATGTCAGGCTTATAAGTTTCCACAATTGTATCTACAAATGTTTAGCAAATACGATATTAAGGTGCTTTGCAACGAAATTAATTGCCTTCAAATTCTACTCCAAATTACAGTGTAATTTATTATTTCTACTACAGCTTGAGACTTTTATAATTCCGATTTCGGATAGATTTTAAAAATTTTCTATACTGTTTTTTTAACTTAAGAAATGTTTTTGGTTTTCGAGTTAGCAGCAAAATCTAGCTATTGCTGTTACATTTACATTGCATTTCTTATCAATGTGGTAGTGAAAAATAATAAAATTGTAAGTTGATTTTTTAACAGATTCAAATTATATACATCCAAAACTCCCATTGAAATTTAATGTCCTCTTTTAATTTTGCATAATTTCGTTTTCTATCTGTGTTAGATATGTTTTTTCTTTTCTCTTATATTTTAAACTTTACTCACGTTAATATTTTATTTTATTAAATTGTATCCTGGCGAATTTATTTCCATCAGTCTACTTAACTTTTATAATAATTTTCATCTTTTTTTTGTTCTGTATAGAATATATTTTTTCACTGATCTTTTTTTAATTGACTGAGTGATCGCTTAAGCTTCTTCTTCGTAACTTGTGAGCGCACACACAACTTGACTCTTCCGCTTCCGTTGAACAAGTGTTTGACCATTGAGTCCTGTAAAGCGTCAAGTGTCCTTTTGACGAAGTTCTCGTTTTGGTGTTTTCTGGTCTGATGGTTACACTTCAACGAATCCACATATACACACAGACATCGAACACTCACCGCAAGGACTTTTCAGAGTTTTCACAATGAAAACAACAGAACACAGAGCCTCACACACTCGCTCGCACTTACTCATTTGCTCACAATGTGAAGTCGCTTAGTTTTCGTTAAACACGTAAACATATGAAAATGAATAGATAATTGGCTTTTGTATGCATACCAAACATCACGCGGACGGACGGATGGCTCGAAACACCCTCACCTGTGCAATGAATGAGTTGTGGCCGCTTTTTATTTTGGCCCTGTTTTAATAATATTTGCCCATAACACCCCTAAAAACGCATATACAAACAAAACACCTGAACTGGCAGCGCTTTTCTATAGTATTTCATAGAACCAGCAATCCTCGCAGGACTCGCATCGCCAACAACAACAGCAACACCACCACCACACTCAAATGATTGAAAGCAACATATAGTTTGATAAGCGCAACAACAACAAAAAACCAGCTACCAGAATTAAATCAAATTGACCATTATGAAGAGCGACCAAGTCAAGAGGTTCAACACGGACCCCTTTATCTGTCGTATGCAGTTCTTTCTTTTTACGTGAGTGTTCAAAGCTGTCTGTAGTCACCTCAGCTGTGAGGGATGTTATGTTGATTTCGTGAAGATTTCCCCGAGTTTTCCGTGTCGTTAATGTTTTGGTTTTTGACTTTTCTTGCGGTTTCGAGACAAGCGCGGCACAGGTGGTCATTACTTTGGCCTACACCACGACCTGGCTTGACCGTATTTTGGCCTTGTGTCATGTGATAGCATGGGCCATAGGGTAGCTCGCAATTGACGTCAGGAGGGAGGGTGGCTTATTGATGTTTGATAATTTTTCTCTTTGCGAAGAACTTTTGCCTCACAGAGTCACAGACTAATTACGCGTCCATGTTAAATAGAGCTGTGCTGTGTCAGCACAAGGGTTCAAGAAGTCAAGTTTATAAATGCAGCGCAACTGTTAGTGGATGAATGGATGACATTAAAATTGGGTGGTAAACATTTGCACCATCTGAGTTAGAGTGAGAAACATTCGCAGTTTATAGCCCAACCAGGTCACCAGCACCTGCTTAAATTTCCCACACAAAATCCAAAGAAGATTTTGAAAAAAAAGAAGAAATAACTGACATTTTAAAAGCGAGCTGTGAGGGTAATTAGAAAATTAGATTAAACTAAAATTAATGGATAAAAAATAAGCGAACCGATTCCATTTGGTCTAACATATTTTGCTTGCATAAACTCATCTTGCATAGAATTATTGTTATTCCACAATACAATTCATATCCCACAATTCATATCTCACAATTTCATATCCCAAATTTTTGTCATGAAAAAACTTTCAACTAGCATGGACAGTCTCACATCTCTCTGTAGTTTTCTGATAATATCGTCCTGTTAGAAGAGTATGAGAGCATCGCGTATGAGGGTGTACTCAGATGCCAATAATCAGATTTCCTTAACATGAAGAGCTTCACATTTTTCTGTAGTTTTCTGATAATGTCGTCCTGTTAGAAGAATGTCAGAATATTCGGTTTGAGGGTGCAAGCAGGTGCCAATAATCTGATTTCCTTAACATGAAGAGCTTCACATCTCTCTGTAGTTTTCTGATGATGTCGCCCTGTTAGAAGAGTATGAGAATATCGGGTATGAGGGTGCAAGCAGGTGCCAATAAACTGATTTCCTTAAACGTATGAAAATTGTTGGATGGAGTTATATTCGTGACTCATTTCAGCCCATTCTAATTTCACGATTAATCGCTGAAGACTCAAAGTTCTTTTGGATTATCTGAGACGCTTTCAAGGTTAACAATATCTCAAAAATCATTAAGCAATTTTACTAAATATACGTTTTCAAGGTAACTCAAAAGTGAAAAGTCTTCCTGAAATAACTCTGAAGATAAAATCGATTCAGAAGGCGTTAAAACGTTTTTAAAATCTGAAACAATTGATGTTTGAAAACTATCGCTCAAATTTAGAATTTAAATTTAACTTTACAATGCAGTTTTCTAAAGTAGCTTAAAGATGTCTGAAGAACAAAAAGATACGAGTATAATAAATTAATATATATTATAAATAAATAAATTAATGCGTTTATTCAAATTCATACTATATTTCTCTCAGGGTTATTAAATTCTCAAAATTTCTTAAAATTTACAAGGACGAACCATTTAGAAACGCGGTGGAAAACTGTTGTCAGTATCAAAATAAGGTATAGTTTGAACAGAAATCAATGAATGACGCAAAATAAAACTCTTTGCAATAGATTTTGTGCTGCCTAGTGATAAGTTTTTTTCTTTAAACTCTTCAGGTTTTAAAATAGGAAGTAAACAACTATGAGACAAATCTAACGACTATGCTCGAAGGAATATCACTATGTGGGCAAATTCGAAGCCTTAATGCAAACAACTTTCCTTTTAAATGTTGTTGAACACCATTTCCATCTAATATGTTGTTAAATCAATACAAGTTAACTTATTTTGAAATTACCACAGGATCACGTTTATTGTACCCAGCGAGTAAACGCAGCACCCATTTTTTTCGTCTGATTTATACCCAATTTTTGATAATAATTGTTGAATGAGGCTAAAAATAGAATGCGTGTAAGAGTTCACTGAATGTGAGAAGCTCTCCTATATCTCTTTCATGAGATATATATTTTACTTAATTTTTAAAAACAATTTCGTATAACTATGCCAACAACATTACGCTTTTTCGCTTGACAATCACTCAATATATAATAAAATCTCGGACTTTATGAATGATTTCTGGCAGCACAATATGAATTCAATGCTCCGAATGAGTACGCATCATAAGTGGATGTATGGCTTCGTTAAAGTTCATCCACCTACTTGTTTACAGGCTAAAATGCCGGTGTACATGAAATGTTAACATTATTTGAATCCGCTGTGATTCCTTTCAATATTAATGCATTCATATGTTGATGTTTGATAACTGCACGAAACTTGGTTTGTTTTACTTTCTTGAAAAAAAAGTTCGAATATTTTTCCTTTTTATTATTTACAAAAGTGAAACCATGTAATGAATTCCGCTTAAAATTCTACATTAAACTGTTTAAAGATGCACCTAGTCTATGTGGTATCACATGGATTTACAACTTATCAATCCCATCCTTAGTTGACTCTGTCCTTTGCTAGTTCTAGAAACCCACCTCAATGTGTGACCACCTGATTGATATGTTAAGAAATTACTTATCTTTCTACTAAAATATGTTTTCGTACAGCACTAACCAATCGAATACTGTTCACAAAGTTCCTACATTTCACATGTTTTGTTTCCATTTGAAAGTTTGGCAGACAAGTAATGAACTGATTAGTGCAGGCTTAGTTAAAAAATGTTCCAACTATGAACCGATTACTCGGGATCCTCATCACATTGCAAAGGTGGAACACGGAAAAACATCTACATTCCTTGAGTTTGTAAACATTGATTTCAGACTCACCGAATGGACCAAACGTTGAGTAAACGCTTTATATGCGAATGTATTACCAGAAGCTTTTGAACCTGTCGTTGCTCAATGAGAGTTAGATAGTTGTGCATAATATTGTTTGTACAAACATCGGTAGGGGGTGGTCGTCACCTCGATAATTAAAGCGACATTTTGGGGTAGTAATGGCATCTCAAGTTGACGCATTCATCGTTAGGGGTATGGGAAGCGAATGGTCATACCTATGATTTGTACAACTTCTCTGATTTAGTAGCGCTATGTCATCACCCTCTTTATATTATCACCCCTTTCTCCACATGCATTTTTGCGCCTTTAATCCTAGCTAATGATTGACATCTTGTCCTGGTAATTTCTAGTGACTGGTGCCTGTCTGTGTTCTATTCTGTTCTTTGTAGCGCCAATAAATGATAAATGAATTTCCTTTCCCATTTTTCAGTTTAAGTAAAAAGCACGATTGATGATACTAAAAAATGAGAAAAAAAAAAATCGTACACCAAAGTAGTTTTATCACGGTAATGATGTCGCCCATGAGATCTTCATTAGGAAATTGCATTTGTGCATATATGAAGCCATTGAATACCCCTTTGCTGGAAGGGGGAGGTGGAGAGTGAGCAGAGATATCGTATGACATGTGCCACATATTGTTTTGTCATCAATTGCAAAAACAGTAGTCACTGGTTTGACTCTTCGATTCCATTGTTATGGAGCATTAAGAATGATTGATGATGATCTGCATCGTGTCTACTGCTACCTTAGCTGCTGTTGCCTGTCGATGTGTGTTATTTTTTCTCTTCTTTTCTTTCGCAACAAAATAGTTTATGTTTTTTCCTTTTTTTTTTGCTCTTCTGGCTTTGATATTAACTATTGAAAATTATAGGTTTGGTCTAATGGCCTTGTGTGATAGTTTCTGAGCTGGTCTTTTTCTATAGTCTTCATATGTTTTTCTCCACACAAGTTAGTTCGAAAAGTTAATTTAGTTGTTAAGGTGTCAAATGCGTGATAAAAAATGATGATGATACAAGTGATGGCAATATTGATGATGCTGACGTGCAGATGATGTTTTAATTAATGATTGTTTTATAGGTGATGAAAGGCGTTGGTGAGGGTCGTAACCCCTTTTTTATTAGCATGTACGTTTGTATCATATGTGATATCGGAATGATGTGCTTTCGCAGATGTGATTGAGGATTTTACTGACGAGCTGGGATGTAAGAAGAATGCAAAGATTGGAAAGCTCGTTGGTGAAATATAGAAAATCGAATTAAAGCTGATTGAATGAGGATTTTATTGAAGAGCTGGTAAATTCGAAGGATGTAACGATTGCAAAGATCGTTGGTGAAATATTGAAATCAGATTAAAGCTGGATTGAAGCAAATGGGAAAAGGATTTCACTGAAGAACTGGTGAATTTGAAAGATGTAACGATTGTGAAGATCGTTGGTTAAATGTCGGAAATCAAATTAATGCTGGATTAAAACTGATAGAGTGAGGATTTTACTGAAAAGCTGGTGAATTCGAAGGATGTAACGATTGCAAAGATCGTTGGTGAAATGTTGAAGCAGATGGGAAGAGCATTTTATTGAAGAGCTGGTGAATTGTTGAAATGTTGGTGAAATGTTGAAAATTAAATTAAATGTGGATTGAAGCAGATGGGAAGATGATTTTACTGAAGAGCTGGTGAATTTGAAAGATGCAATGATTGCAAAAATCGTTGGTGAAATGTTGAAAATCAAATTAAAGCTGGACTAAAACTGATAGAGTGAGGATTTTACTGAAGAGCTGGTGAATTTGAAGAATGCAACGATTCCAAGGACCGTTAGTGAAATGTTTAAAATCAAATTAAAGCTGGATTAAAGCACATGGGAAGAGTTTTTTACGGAAGAGCTGGTGAATTCGAAGGTAAAATGATTGCAAAGATCGTTGGTGAAATGTTCAAAATTAAATTAAAGCTGGATTGAAGCAGATGGGAAGATGATTTTACTGATAAGCTGGTGAATTCGAAGGATACAACGATTGCAAAGATCATTGGTGAAATATTGAAAACGAAATTAAAGCTGAACTGAAGCAGTTGGGAAAAGATTTTCACAGAAGAGTTGGTGAATTCGAACGATGCAACGATTGCAAAGAATGTTGGTGAAATGTTGAAAATCGAATTAAAATTGGATTGAAGCAGATGGGAAGAGGATTTTACAGAAAAGTTGGTGAATTTGAAAGATGCAATAATTTCAAAGATCGTTGGTGAAGTGTTAAAAATCAAATTAAATTTCGATTGAAGCAGATGGGAAGAGAATATTACTGAGGAGCTTGTGAATTCAAAGGATACAACGGTTACAAAGATCGTTGGTGAAATGTTGAATATCAAATTAAAGCTGGACTAAAACTGATAGAGTGAGGATTTTGCTGAAGAGCTGGTGAATTCGGAGGACGAATTCGAGGACAACGATTGTAAATATGGCTCGTAAAAATGTTGAAAATCAAATTAATGCAATGTAATTGAAATGGATGGATGAATGATGAACGATGGATGCGCTTTTTACATTTAGTATATATGATTTGTCCTGATTGTCCTTATAATAAACGTCTGGTTGTTACAGCTGTTAAGAATCGAAACAAAAAAATTTTGGTGTTTTGGAGATTCTATGTTCTAAATATGAACGGAGTGGATTTATCAATTTGTCGGAAATAGTTAAACTTTCTCAGTACCATCCTTAATATTATGGGAGGTTAGATATAAAAATGCAGACTCCGTGGTTGCAAAACCAGGCATCTCAAGAGACTTCCCGGCTCTCTCTTTCAATGTAAAGATAATTCCAACTAAACTATAATAATTCAAACTTGCGACTAAACAAATTGGCAATCCACTATTTTCAACTCTAATGATGTAAATAAGAAAAAGAAAAAGTGTAAAATATGTTCACTAGAATGGCATTGAAAATTCATTTCCAAAATTATGCAGTTCGCGCTTCTAACTGTTTGCTGCTTGAGGCCACTGTGTATTAAATGAAAGGGAGATTTTTCAACTTTTCAATGTGGTGCATTTTGGTTCGAAGTTCAAGTTTCCTTAATCCATGCCTGGTATCGTTTAAGTATATTTCGTCTGTAAATACTCGGTGTAGCGAAACTATTTGCCTTTAGTAACTGGAGATTGGTAGATAGAGAGGCCTTCGTTATCAATATCGAGAGTATTCTGTCAAAATTACCATCCGATTGGAATAATTTCTTGCAATACTGACGTCAAATAGTAGTAGTTTAGATTTCCTTAATGCTGTACTAATTTTGAACTTGAAAGAAGGGAGATGAATATTTATCAATCAAGGTATTTAATACAGATCTTCTCGAAGGCAGCCTGCCCTCGATAATTTCACTCTTCTTTCTCATCAATAAGTTTTTTTTTTTTGCTTTGCACCATATATTCTCTTAGAGGCAACGTCAAGCATGTCCTTCTTATCCTTATCGATATGCCACAAGCTCCATCAGAGACTTTTTTGGCTAATTTCATCCTCTTGAATTTGATCTTGAAGCCGGCTGTCTTAATTTAACTGTTGACGTATGTACTTACGTATCCAAAGAGAGATTACGACCCACTTTCCGAATACCGGATTTTTCGGTTCGAATAAGGTCATTCAGCCCGAACATGACGCTACATTCTAGGTTACCATAAAACCTAACTTCATCTGTGCGCATAGACGGACTAAATGTGGGTTGTGCTACTGGCTGAAAGGAAATCCATTTTGATTTATTGCCAAGGACGCAGAATGCATCTCAAACTTAATTTCAAAGCGCAGAAGCAAATGAAGTAACCCAAACATTAAAACAGGGTACTAAAATGGGTGAAAGAAAGTTTTGATTATTTTAGTTATTATAAAATTGTTTTCCCCAGCACGTTTACCCGGATTAATAATATTCAGGTTAACGGTAAAAAATTATGAATTCCATATATTTTTTTTTTTTGGCACTAAATTAAAAATTTATCAAGTGAAACGTCTTGAGAAACTAATAATAATATCTGAAAACATAGAAGTTTTCTTCCAACATTTTTACGTAAATTCTCCAAACTTCATAAATGTCGATATAGTCTTATAGTCTTATATCCATATAAGCCAGTCTGAACTATAACGCCGGGTTTAGGAATTTTAGCAGACGTAGCTGTTGCGTGAAATATTTTAATGACTTTCAAAATATGGACTTCCCCATCATATGTGGTAGCCCTATACAATGAGCAAGGGTTTTCCATTGCTAAATTCGAATCAACTCCCCTCCAAAAAAATTAAACCTAATTGTTTAAATTCGGTTTCACATATTTGTAAGTAAATTCCTTTCTTAAATAAATAATGCTATACCGAATGAAAGATTTCATAGTTTGAAAACTTTTCAATATTATTATTTAAATATAATCAGAACAGACGTAGCTGTTGCATGAAATATCTCAATCATTTTCAAAATATGAACTTTCCCACCATATGCAATGAGTAGGCGTTCTCCATGGCTAAATTCGAATCAACTCCCCTCCGAAAAATTTAAACCTAACCGTTCAAATTCGTTTTAAAATTCGTTTTCACATATTTGTAAGTAAATTCCTTTTTTAAACAAATAATGCTGTACCCAATGAAAGATTTAATAGTTTGAAAACTTTTCAATGTTCCCATCGTATTATTTAAATATGATCCTTTTTATTATTTTTGACAAAAATATAAATCCTTTTTAACGCCTTTTTGAATGGCAGCGGCACTCCTCGTAATGCTCTTATCATTAATAGCAAATCAGCCGTTGACAATCCCAGAAAAACATCACGAAAAACAATGCAACAAATTGAAAAGCCCACATATTTAAAATTGGCCACGAGCCTAATTCACATTTCCCCGGAGCCTTTGCACCTTTTGAAATGAAGCAGAAGTATCAGTCTCAAGGGGGGGTTTATTTTAAAGAGCAGTCGTTATCCTTAATCGTAATCATTTGCAAACATGAATTGTACATTTACAATGCAACAATGCCGAAACAAATAACATGATCGTCTGAGATCTTGGCTGGTGGATGATGCACATGCCGCATGTTGCAACATCATCGAGCACATGCAGTAATCACAACGCTTTGGGTTCACATCCGCATCCGCGGACTCGTTTTATACGGGAGGATTAGGATTAAATTGAGCAGGCATTTGCCGCTTCATAATGATTCGAGTCATAATGATTATGATGATGTGTTGATGTGATGCTAATGGTGATGTTGATGGTGATGAGGATGAGGATGAGACTGATTTTCGTTCTCTGCGCAAGGCAATGAACACTTTTTAATCACTAATGAAAACATGTGTGGCTAATATTGTGCTTGTAGTGGTTGTTGGAGTAAAACGCATGCGCAGCAGCTTTCGCTTAGGCTGTGGGCATTTGTATGCAATTAATGAATATCCTGGCTTATCAAAGTCGGGTGTCGGCGCATATGGTGGCGATTGTCCTTG
Organism: Philornis downsi; assembly: GCA_019455685.1. NCBI lineage: Eukaryota > Metazoa > Arthropoda > Insecta > Diptera > Muscidae > Philornis > Philornis downsi. Next base: position 1,268,697 of record JAHXMU010000025.1, read on the forward strand.
TTCACACTTCTCTCGTTGGTTGACGATGACAAAGGGTGCTAAGCCCTTATAATCTGTTTGACAAACATTGTATCAATTTCATGTCATATTTTCATCTGATTGCGCCACCGTCGTACGAGTATGACATTAGTTTTTAATAACAACATCACATAAAGATCGAATCCTCAATTGCGATGGTGGTTGTTCCTGTGTTCAGCATCATTTCGCTTAATAATTGTGTAATCAACAAACATTGACACTGGTTCAAACTCATGCTGCCGCCGCCAACATATTAACCATAATAAGCCCTTATGAAACAGTCGACACGGACGCGGACCTTGGGTGTTTATGACTCCTGTATGGTGCAGTTGTTTTTATTGTTTTGTGGCGCTGTGATATTCGAACGCGTGCCTTACACCGAGTCACGCATTTATCTCTATTAACACATCTCCCACAGTATGCTCGAACGTCCGGCTGTCTGTCCGTTTGTCAGCCTACATTCTATCTAGTCCGTCCCTGATTTCTGCTTCCCAAAAAATATTTCCCAGTTGTCTCACTAATTGTTTCAGCTCTTGGTGTCGCTGTGTGGTGTGGCTGCATTTAGGTTTTCCCTCTTGGAAGTCCAGCTGTGTTGATTCCCACATTTATGACTATGTGGCGTCAAGATCAAAACATTAATGCTGTCGCGGTGTGGCTGCTGTTATAGTGGCACTAGTAAGTACTACGACTCCATTGTTCAGCTTACTAGCGCTGCGGTACGCTAGTAGTTAGCCGGCGACTGAGGTACGTGTCTCACTATCTTTTAATCTTGTTTGCGTAATGTATTTTTACTGTTTGTTTTTGGTTTATATCGCTTCTCTCGCTTTTCCCCCAACCCACTCCTTGCCTGGACTCCAGCAGCACGTCACTGATCTTTATCGCTGGCCATTGTTTGCTCCTTAAGCGTATGGAGATTTTTGTAGTTCGATATTTATGGTATCAATGGAAAATTAGAGTAATTTATACAATCTCCCGAAAGAGGGGATGGCATTTGCTAATGATTTTTTGGAATTTCTCTGGGATGGATGATGAGCGATGAATGACCGAACATGATCCCAGGAGGATTTTTTTTTGAAAATGAGGATATAAAGAGATGGTGAAAGTGATGATTTTAGACATTTTAAGTTCGAAAGAGTTAAGAGTCGAAAGTCGAAAAACACAAATTCTTACTATATCTCATGAGTATGATAGCATACGAGTATATTTTCAAACTTACTGAAAGTTTTGAATAGAATTGAATCGAAACATTTTAAACGTCCATGCTATGTGTTAGTGATTGCAGTAAACGAATCGAGGTAGCTGAGTAAGTCTGTACAAGAATATTTTTCATCAATTACTATTCAACAAGGATTACTTTTGGCCATTTTTTCATTTCCTGTTTGGGTCAATTTTCATCTTTATTGAGTGTTATTTCACATCGAAAGTTAGGGCATCATTCCATAATACTCTAATCAATCTGGGTTAGGAGCCATTTGTCACTTTTTCGTCAACATTATTTTTTACTGAATCACAATTAAGAGAACCTGGTGAAAATCTGAGGGTTTCCATACAGACAAATGATTTGTTTTTGGAATTTCTCTAGCATGGATGAGTGATTATGAATGACCGAGCATAATCCCAGGAGGATTTTTGTTTTTGAATTTCGTTAGGACGGATGATTAGTGATGAATGGCCGATCATGACCCCAGAAAGATTTTTTTTTTTGAAAATGAGAATATAAAGAGATGGTGAAAGTGATGATCTTAGATATTTTAAGTTCAAAAGAGTTAAGTGCCAAAGTCAATAAGCACAAATTCTTATTATATCTCATGAGTATGATAGCATATATTTTCAAATTTACTGAAAGTTTTAAATCGAATCGAATCGAAACGTTCGAAACGTCTATGCTATGCTATGTTTGTAACTGCAGTAAACGAATTGAGTCGGTTCCATATATATTCACAGGTAGATGAGTAAGTTTTTATAAATGTCAATTTGAGAAGTCTTATTATACGATAATATGTCGTAGAATTTTGAATAGAATTATTGGCATTCAGCTTGCTGACTTTTATATTAATTTATTAATCCAATTTGAATGATCGTCCTGCTGAAATATATCACATTAATTCATAGTATAATTTCATTAACCCCAAAGACCTCACAGCCACACTCTGTTCTACATGAACCACACAAATGTCAGGGACACGAAGGTACTGCCCATTTTGTTGCAGTTGATTGTGATGTAACTGTGATATTTGTCAGACAAGTAAAAAATTACTACTGAGACAAAGTTGTTTTAAAAACAAAAAAATGTGATGTTTTCGACACTTCATCAGATGCTTTCCCAGTTACAATTGATGCAAAAAAATTTGTTATTTAAAAAAAAAAATTTTATAGAAATTATGTTTTTAGTAAGACGAATGAATTTCATCGTGGTTGTACTTCCATTACGGATCAAATAGTGTGCAATTTAAACTTTACAGCAAAGAGGATTCCTTCAAACAAAAAGGCATAATGAAAACACAACTGGACTTGCCTCATTCGAATAGCGCTCATTTGAAAGAGTCGAGAACCGACTTTTCAAAACCTTAGCCTTTGAGCTGTCAGACTGTTAAATATATAGATTTAGTGTATAACAATTTTCGCAAAAAAAAACTTAATGAATTTCGATTCATTTGTTATTTTCAGCTGTTGGAGTCTTTCCGAATTTTTTTGGTTCCTTTAAAATGTGTCATCCTTATTAGTTGGCTAACTTTTGGCTTATCAATGTCGATCTGAAGATCAGTAAAAGTAAGGTTTTTAGCGGCGGATTTGAAGATTTGGAGCACTTTTTGGAATTGTTTGATATAATAAAAATTTCGAACCAATCTTTTTTTTTTTGTCTACTCTTTTCAATAGCATAGACTAAGATTTATATATTTAGGTAACATTTTTCGGAAAAATGAAATTATAATTCCGACATTCACCCCAATCGCTAATACATTTTCCGTACCGGATCCAAGATTTGGAACATTTTTTGGAATTTTTTGACGTAATACAAAATTTTTTTTTTTTTTTTTTTTTTTTTTTTTTTTTTTTTTTTGTTTGCTGCACTTTTGAATGGTATATAAGAGTTATATATTTAAATAAATTTTATTAAAAAAATGGAAATGTAATTCCGACATTCACCCCAATCGCTAGAAAATTTTTTACCCAATATAAATCCACATTTCTTCTTGAGGCTATGGCATAAAAGAAACTTCTTCTTATAAGACAGAAGTTATAATTTTGCTGAGCCCAAGATGTGAGTTGTGCATATCGACTATTTTATAGCCCAAACTTATTGCAACGACAGCCGTATAATATAATTTGAGGCCGACTATGGTGCGATGGTTAATATACCCACGTAGTCGTGGGTTCAATCCCCAGTGGAACCACTTGTTATTGTTTGAGCGGCGGTCACCTCAATGTGTCTGACCCACACCTCGAATATTCAAGTAATCGAAAAGTAAATGAGTCTCAAGTAAATGATTCTCAAATTGTGACGTTCAGAATTGTCGTTAAACTGTAGGTCGTCCCTTTGAGAGAGTTTACAAATAGAAAGTAGAAAATAGAAATAGAAAAATAGTAAGCTCACAGAATGCGAGAAGCTCTCCCATATTTCATATTTCATTCATCAGGATGCAAGGTTTTTTTTTTTTATTTCCAATATGGACCAAAATGACCAATTGGAATGAAATATGTATGTCATATTTGTTGTTTCAACAAATTGATCAAAAACAATGTTAAAAATTAACGTTCTCTAAGGGGTTTCCCCCACTGAAAAAAACGAATTTATACCACCATAAACAGTCGTCTTTTATGATTGTACAGTACGCCAATTGGAAATTCTTTCTAAATCAAACAAATCTGTTGCTTTGCAATGATCTATCGACCTTTTTCTTTGCAACGCGGAGATCTTTTTTTCATACGCATAGAATGAATATAAAACTACTAGCATTTTTTTGTATTTTTAGTCTTCTTTCATTCCTGGCCTTCATTTAAGTCATCAAGACTATTAAAAATTAGTTTTAAGCATTTCTTATTTTCTCTCCGACTCATACAACAAATTGTAACCGATTTTCGCTAATATTTTCCCAAAACGCAAACAATGTATCATACTTACAATTCTAACACCTGGCCAACTCCTCCCGCGGACTGGACGACTTTACTGAGTGCAGCCACCAGCCCTTTAGAAACCGACAGTCAAATGCCTTTTTAACATAAATTTGTAACGTATTTTCTTCACAAGCCTTAAACATGCAGAGGAGTAGTTGATAGCAAAAGTCTTTTGCCACGTTGGGTAGAAAGTCATGCTTAGGTGCACACACACACACAGTCACACACATACGCACATCACCCACTTAAAGGACAACGTGGTGGCAGGGAAAATGTTTAACAGGCGGTTAACAGAAGACATATGACGACATATGGATCGGGTTGATATGATTGTGGGCTATCGCACACAATACAAAGGATATTTTCTAGAATTCATCATATCGAAATTGTTATGTCTGCAGAGAAATTAATTTCAAAAAGTCGGTGGGAAAATGTTGTGTAGTGGTGCAAAGCTAGAAATGTGATTCGACAAAGTCATTGCCACTAATATTGAAAACAATGCAATGTATGGGAATTTTTGTAAAATAAGGATCTGTGCACACGCGCACATATTAATATGAAAGGACATGTTGGCAACATTAACATTAAACTTTGTTATGGCAATTTTTATTTAAATTTTTATCTGAGTTTGCACATTAGAACGGGTGATTTTATTGGAGTTTGTTTTTCTAGTGTAGAATTTTTACAGTTTTCTCGGGATTAGTGATATTTTGCCGAAAATCAAACTTGGTCAGTTCGCTCTGCCATTTCTTCAAATTTACAATCGAACAACACTTTAAAAGTTATAAAATTCTATTATCAGAATTCGTGCTCTGCAAGAAATGTTTCAGAGCTGAAGCCGGTCTATCACACCCTCGCATTTTCGGTGAGTAAGATAAGTTTATTGACGAAAGTAGTTTATTTTATGGAAAAAATTCCAACATTTGGCGAGATATTAGCCGCTATGCTCTTCTAAACAGTGATCAAAATTGGACTTTTCGAATGCATTGCGCATGCTTGACATTTACTAGAAAAAAATTCTTAAAAAAACAAATGGCACGCTTTGATTTATCAGCTCAAATAGAAATTTCTCACACTTTTGTAATTTTTCTGTGTTGTCACCATTAAATATCATAGCTACATATTTGCATTATTTGTTGAATTCTATAATGTTCATTTAAAATCTGATTTGCGATCTCTACTCACCATTATCTCTCTCACTTCTATCCTCGCTGCTGTGTATCGATGAACCTGTATGAGCCTCTCCATTCATTAGAGAATCATTGTGATCGTACGGCGTTTTGGGCCGTCCATCAATAATGATCTCTTCACCAGCTGCTATATCACGATTTGTTTCATACCATAACTGGAACATAAAACAATTTGCTAATTAATATTTGCCGCAATTAAACACAATGTGAGATTGAGAAAACTTACACTTCCAGCTACATAAAAATTAGTTAAATTAGCCTCTTTTTCCGTGTCCAGCGGTGTCACCGTCCGGATTTTCTTTAATAAATTCTTGACTTCTGGAGATGGTTGTAGTAGGTTGCTTAAGTGAGGGACACTTAAAAGCTGCGGGAGGTGGAAGAAAATAATAATATGAGTTGAATTAACTACATATGTTGATATATTTATTATTAATTTTTATGACTTTTAATTATATTTATTGTAGTTAAATTAATGTGTCAAACCCCAAACCAAAATCATTACGTTAAGAAGTTAAATGTTGCATTTCTCTACTTCTGAAGTTCTTATAAAGGAGTTATTTAAAATTTAATTGAATAAATGACCCCATAACGGAAATTATAAATTATTTAATGTATAGCAGATATTCATATATATATATATATATACCTATATAGTGGCATTTATAAATATTTTGTTTTAAGGTAATGAATATTTTTAATTTTGCGATATATTAAAAAAATAACGTGAGTTTAATAAAAAAAGATAAATTAAGAAAATTCTTACTTCTTTAACTAAAAGTAAAAAATTTAAAGAATTAAGAATTTTCTTAATTTATGTCTTTTTATTAAACTCAGTTATTTTTTTAATACGAGTATATTTTGTCTTATTTATGCCTCTCACAAACAAACTAAACATGCTATATGGATAAAACCGTCAACATATCTTCGAGACGAGTGTACCAACATAAAAAAAAATAATAATCGAAAGTCGAATGTACATAGCCCGCAAAATTTGAAAATTCACCTTATTTTTTGAACACTCCCCGTAAATTTAATTAAAAAGAAAAGAAAAATTAAAATACCGCAACAAGGTATTAATTAAAATTTAAATACTTAGCTCAAAACTCTAAGGTGGCTGTTGTAAGATATCATTTACTGGCGCCATCTAGTGTTCCATACCTTATAACGTCGATGACAATGGTAACAGTGGGATATTGGCTGTAGAATGCTATGTTAAGTTAGTTAACAGTGGATTTTGGGTGTGTGTCTTTACTAATAGGTTAAGTATTTAATATTCATATGCTGACAATAGTGGACAACACCGCATTTTGTTGATGGGAAAGTCGCGCTGTTAACATCGGGGGACTAAATGATGTCTTCCTTTCTTATCTCAAAAGTTTAATTTAGAACGTTTAGTAAATCATTGCAGAGGAGGTTCTATATATATAATGATATATTTTGTTTAACTATGCCTGAAGTTCTACTGAAAATGTAGTACTTGTCGGTACTTTTGCAATAGTGATTACATGCATTAACTAGAAATTGAATTGGCCGAAAGTAGTTTGATATGAAAAAATCGACTTTAGATATTATAAATTTAAATATTATATTTCATTTCATTTTTTTTTATGTAAGTCTATGGAACAAAATTTCTTTACAGACTAATAATGACAAAACATTAATATTTTATGTTATATATATTATTTATAAACTATTTACAATAGAAATATTTAATCTTAGAAATCGAAACAAATATTGAGATGAGTCAAACTCTATGAGTTGATTGGAATCTTGATTCAAGGCATACGAGTATTCATCAATTTTATTAAGAACATAAAATCCACGATTCAAAGTACTGTTTTTTGCATAAGAAGTAAAGTTCGAAGGCAAAAATATGTGTTCGCCAGAGAGGCCTAGGAGGAACGTAAAATGGAATCTGTGCCTAAAGATTAGAACAGTCGATATAATCACCGATTATATTAAAAACAAATAGCGCTATCTGGAAGTTACGACGACATTCTAATGTCTGTAGCCCAAGTAATAAGCATTTTGAAGTGTAGGTTTGGAGAGGTTCTTCAAATCTAAATGAAGAAAGAGCAAACTTCGCAAACACACGCTTCACCCGTTCAATACGTGCAATATGAATATTGGAATGAGATCTAGCATATGATGTAAAAATAATTTTAAATGTATCGGGGTCAGAAAATTCTAAACAATTCCTTTTAGTGTACGCAAGAACTTTATACGCCTTAGGAATAATGTAATTAACGTGCAGAATAAATGTCAAAGCGGAATTGAATAGAACAGCTAGATCCAGTTGCGAACAAGCCGATTTCAGAGAAAAATTACCAATTTTGAACACTGCCTGAATCGGATTTCTGCAACGCGAAAAAGAAACATGAATACTCTTATCCGTGTTCAATAAAAGCTTATTGAAATGGTACCAATTATTAAGACTGTCTATGTCTTTTTGAAGATCTAAAACATCATTAACCGTAGAAACTTTTAAAACTTTTAGATCATTCGCATAAAGCAAAAATTGTGACTTATAAAAACAAGTTGATATGTTATTAATAAGTGATAGCGTGAATAAGAATGGCCCACGTATACTTCCTTGTGGCACACCTGAAGTTTGAATATACATATATGAAAAGGATTCAACCCGTTCAATAACAACTTTGCACTGCCTATTGGTTAAATATGATTTTACCCACTTTAAAAATGTTGAGATGTTGAGAGTCCATATCGACTTTAATTTAAAATACAGTGTATGATGCGATATTTTATGAAAAGCCTTAGAAAAATCTGTGAACACAGTCTCAACTTGACTACCGGGTTCCAAAGATGAAATGCAGTATTCATTGAAAGAACATAAATTTGTAATAGTAGATCTACCAGCAAAAAAATCCATGTTGATGCAGAGAAATTGTCGACTTTGTTAAGAAATAAAACTTTTTATAAATAACATGTTCAAAGACTTTAAAGATGTTTCCCAATTTGGATATCGATTTATAGCAAGTAACGTCATTGCACCTTCCATCTTTAAGCTTAATATAAAACTTAATTTGGACACAATGATGTAAAGTCACATCAAGTTAAAACATACTTTAGACAACAGCCTTCTCTTGTGACGGAATTATAACGCTGAGTGCATTTTTTTGAAATCAGATTTTACCAAAAATATTACTCTGCAAAAATACGTTAACAACTATATTGAGATGATATATTTTCAGCATTTTTATTATTCCAACTAGCTGACCCGGCAAACGTTGTTTTGCCTTCAAAATGTTAATGTGGTAAAAAAAATTAATTGCAAAAACCTCATCTCCAACGCCATCTATCACTTCAAATAAAACCTTTTAAACCTTCCGGAATACTCTACCAATAATTTAAGACCAAAATGAGCCAAATCGGTCCAACCGTTCTCGAGCTTTAGCGAGACTAACGCACAGCAATTGATTTTTATTATTCCAATAATTCAATATCCTATACATTCATTCTATTCATTAACCCTTTTGTTCACAAAACTAAGTAACTTCTCATAAATCCTGTACGTGTTGTCAATTATCTTCTTCCTTTTTATAGTTTCCTTGGTCCTTCGTGTTAAGAAATTTTCATTACAACTATTCGAAATTATAATTAATGAATTGCGCTTGGCATAGGAAGGACCCTGTGTTTCGAATGACACGAGTAATTAAAGACAAGAAGCCACAACGAAGCGTGTAAGAAAAAGATGTTCAGACAAGACACATACACATTGTTACGGTGGCACTAAGACAACGCTTGCGTGCCACACAACAAGACACCCCGAAGACGTCACACTGTCTGCAAGTAGCTGCTGTCGAAGAAAAACAGTAGGCAAAGCCGCAACAAGGACTTAAGACGTACGCCGCCGCCAATCGATACCCCAGGGAATATGTGGCACGAAGATGACACACACAGACACACAGCTCAAAAAAGATAACAACACATTAAACTGTGCGTGACCATAGGATATAGTAGGATTGTTGGGTTTACAGTTATTTTTGTTTGAGACATTATTAACTGTTTCGTTATCCTTTCTTCACAATTAGTTGGAAATCCTTTTTTAATTTGTGAAAAGTGTGAGATTTTTATGGAAATTTCCGCAGGATTTCTACCAAGTGAACTGTCCGTCCGTCTTGGAGTACAACTGCTGTGTTTGTGTACGAACATAATTCATAATCATTTCTCAAAAGTCCTTCTCCTTGCCTTAAACAATTAACCAGACCAGAAAATTTCTTCTTTTTTTTTCAACCAACTGCTAACTATGATGATGCTGTTGTTGTTGACGACGGTGGTGCTGGTGGTGGTGATGGGGTGATGATGATGATAAAGACGTCTCGCCTTGCTTCAGATTAACTGGAGTGTAAGTGAGCGAATGTAAGAGAGACATAAAGGGTATAGCCAAACGTTTGACTGGGAGGGGGGTGGATGAACGGGACTTTTCCATTACACCATCGAAAAAAGGACTAACGATTTAACTTTATACGCTTTACAGCCGTACACTTACAGTCTCACGAGTGTACGAGCGCTGTGCTCGCTCAATGGCCAGTTAAGTTGTTTCATGCGGCTTTTTGTTGCTCACACATACGTTTACATGTGTGTATGCTCTTCACTTTTTTTTTTATTTCGCCACAAGGATTTGCTCTCCTACTCCTGCCCACCACTGCTCGGCACAAGCTCAACATTTTGCTCTTATCTGCCAACTCATTTGGAAAAACGTCGGTTATTTAAACAATATGTTTATGCCGATGTTATTATTAATGTTAAATATCCAGCTGTTGTTGTTGTGCTTGCTGAAGTGCGCGAACGTTTTATTAAGTGGCTCACATAACTAACTATTCGTACCATCCATCACATAGAGAGTCATGCAACACGCTCCAAAAATTATATTATTTAAATATAGTATACAACATATGAAACTTTACAATATCGAAGGGAAGAACCAACCACAGAAGAAAAAAAAACGTTTTGTTCACTCACATTATATGGCAAACAATGAAAGCGTTAATTTTTCCAACTGCATCTCTAAGAGTTGAGAATTGGCGATATTTAACTGCGGGGTTGGTACTTAAACGCAGTGATTTCTAGAGTGGGATATTCAAGAGTTGAAGTTAGATGGTGCCACATGTAAATCTGCGAGTTGTATGAGTTAGCAAATGTATTTCTCATACCTCGAATCCATTACCAGAAATTGAACATTAATGGCGATATATTTTTGGCAGTGTGCTCTCATTACATTTAAAACTAATTGTTAATGTTAGTTTTGTATTAATTGGGCATTTATTACAAATGCTTTAAAGTATATTATAAGCATTTATCTGCAATAGATTTCGTACCTCAATAATTCATATGTACTAGCAAGAGCCCGATACTTCGTATGCGTGAATTGACATTTTATGTACGAATTAATTCAGAAGTTGAAATTTTCTGTAATTTATTTAGCAGTCTCTTTGCCTATTTTCATGATTTTCATTCACTTCAACGGTTTAAGCTCCCAGTTATTTATATTACAGACAGACAATACGGCTTACTCTATTGCGACAGCTTTTTAGTCTAAACGAATGCATCGGATTTTATTCTTTCTCCTCTATGGGGTTTCCCTAAATATGTGATTTTCGTAAAATGTAAATGTGGACAGGCAGCATGAGAAATGTTCTCCTTAAATATGCCTCTTTATCCTTAGCCTTCAGATGAAGGCTGCTTAATTATTAGCCTATTTATTTCCTGTTTGAATTCGAAGGTTTAATTTTCATAATGCATACTTATAATTTCCTGAATTCAGGTTCATCCATTTCCTGCTCCTCATTTATACCTTAAATGAATGATTTCCAAAATATCCCCAAACATTGCCCTAGTATGACGTCAGAGGATGGACTTAGTTTCAGTCAGTTTGTTATGGATTCCAGTTTTGGCCTCTTTATATCTTGATAGTGTCGTACTCTCCCACCTCTATTTCATCTCCTGATAATACAAATATCGCTAAATTGTATTCTTACTTCGTGCCTAATATTTAACATAGATGATCTCATCAATTTTCATGATTACACATTCTAATTCCAATTCCAATTTTAATCATTTTTTACTCCCAAAAAAAGACTAATTTGAAAACGTCCTGCTTATCACGCGTTTTGTTTATAAAAGGAATATAAACACCGGTTTCCGTGAGTTTAGCTCTATCTGTTTGAGCTGGGCGATCGTTTAGAATTTTGCTACTTTTGCCTCGTTGTTACCCTAGAAGTAAAAAATTTCGATAAATTCCTGATCGTCTGTCTACTCTGGAAGGGAAAGGTGAACTCTAATTTTTATGATGCTAGAGCCGTTGGAGCTTGACAATTCCATCAGATTTGTCCCATTTTATTCTGTTTCACACCTAAAAGCATGTGCGATATTTAGAAAAATTCCCTCTTGTCTATTTCTATTCTGGAAGTGGAAGATGGACACCGATTTTTATGGTTGTAGCTCTAACCATTTGAACAGGATAGTCCTACCAAGTTTTTTCCTTTTTAACCTGTTTTTCACCCCTAAAGGTGTAGTGTAGGTCGTTTAAACTCAACAATGTCTTGAAAGTGTGTTAGCGACGTTTCTCGAAAATAGCTTTCGTCGATGCTTAACTGATTTTAAACGAGATCGTACGAGCATCAAGACTGCCAAAACGGAAATAATTATGAGAACTTGGAGAAAATTATTCTCGACAATAGATAAGTGAAGTTGATGGTAACATAGTTACTAAACCGCATGAGATTAGGTATTTAGAGATAACTTTGTAATGTAATATTTCTTGGTATTCACGTGTAAAAGAAATTAAATCAACAATTGCGCCGGCTTTCAGTATACTATATAAAATGACATACAGACTAAATGTGGAAACTAAAATACCAATTTATCAAGCTCTTGTTAAAAGTAATAATACGAGGTGTGATAAAAAAATACGTTTTTTTCAAATTTCGTGAGTTACGTATGTTCGATTTTCGCATTTTTTTTCTGTTATGTTGGTACACATGTCTGTTATATATGTTGACAACATCAGCCATTTTGGATTGTCAGTTTGTTTTTGACAGATAAAAATGTTAGTTGTGTTTTGGTGCACTCTTCGATTTTTTAGTATTCGAAAAATGGATCAAAGAAACTGTATTAAGTTTTGTGTAAAAAATTAAATTAAATGTGCAAGGACATTTGAAATGTTGACTGTGGCGTTTGGCGAGTCCACTATGAGCAGAACAAAATTTCAATTGTGGTATAACCGGTTTAAGGAAGGCTGAGAAGATGTCAATGACGATGCTCGTCCTGGTCGCCCGAGCACGTCAACAACCGATGAAAACATTGAAGCAGTGAAGAAAATAATTTTGAATCATCGTCGAATCACTATTAGAGAGGTTGCTGATGATGTTGACATATCGTTCGGCTCATGCCAAGCAATTTTTACGGATGTTTTGGGAATGAAACTTGCGGCAGCGAAGATTGTTCCAAAATTGCTAAATTTTGAGTAAAAACAACGTCGTATGGACATCGCTCAGGAGCTGTTGAACGTCGTCAACGACGATCCAGATTTCCTCAAAAAGGTCATAACTGGTGACGAATCATAAGTGTATGGCTATGACATTGAAACCAAAGCCCAATCATCCCAACGGAAGCGTCCAGAAGAGCCAACACCGAAAAAAGCACGTCAAGTTCGGTCAAATGTGAAGGTGTTGCTCACTGTTGTCTTCGATTGCAATGGTGTGGTGAATCATGAATTCTTGCCACAAGCTCGTACGGTCAATAAGGAATACTACCTCGAAGTTGTGCGCCGTTTACGCGACGCAATTCGTCAGAAACGCACAGAATTGTGGAAAAACCAATCATGGATTTTGCACCATGATAACGCACCAGCTCACATATCGATGCTTGTACGTGAGTTTTTGGCTAAAAACAAAACCGCAATCATGCCTCAACCACCGTATTTACTGGACTTGGCCCCCGCTGACTTTTTACTCTTCCCAAAACTGAAGACACCGATGAAAGGAAAGCGTTTTGCTACGATTGAGGAGATAGAAGAATCAAAAAGCGCGTTTCAGAAGTGTTTCGAGGATTAGAAGAAACGCTAGCACAACTGTATTATATCTGAGGGGGACTACTTTAAAGGAAATAAAATAGAAATTGATGAGCAAAAAAAAAACTTTTTGAAAAAAATTTAAAATAATGGTTATTTTTTGAGCACACCTCGTATATGGATACAAATGGATACAAAATAAGATGCTGGAAAAAATGTACAATTTGCCAAATTTTTATTCAACTCTTTATGTACTCGTATATTTATAAGTTATACATTTATTTGGCACATCGATTGTACATCACTGTATAAAAGGAACAGCTGTATTTTAACATGATTCAAATTATGGGCTGTTATAGGCAGAAAACAATAGCCGATCGCATCAAAACTGTGTATGTCTAATCATTGTGTTCAGATTTTTTTTGATCGGTGTTCGATTGTGGGATGGCAGCTAAATTTGTTTAAATTCCATAATTAAAGATACTTAATGCACAAATCAGGAAACAGTTTTAAAACTAAACATGTGGGTTTTAAATTGTCCTCAACCACTTATATTGCAGGGCTTTACAGCCTAAAATAAGTTACAGATTTATTTGTATTCTTAATTCCATCATACAATGTGCACAGTTGTTTTTAAGTGCTTTCAATGACACCTTAGAAGACAACTTGTAGGATTCAATCAAAAGTTATTAATGGTTACTCGTCAAAACTACAATTAGTTTCATAACTTATATTTAGCTAAACGTTTTCTACAAGACCTTTTTTTCAACAGTGCTCGCGTAAATTTGATGACATCAAATTCTTATATTTTTGCCGGATTTCCTATCCAGATTCTTCTTTCTATAAGTCTACAATTACGTATTAATTTTTCAATTTGACGATTACCAAGCGATCAATCAATCATTTCCCCTTCGTTTGTCGCTTAAATATCCTATCGTTAAGCCTTCCAAATGAGCCTTTTCTCTTCTCTTCTCTTTGGTTTTCTCTGCGTCTTCTCTTTTCATCATTCGAATGACAATATTTTGTACAAAATCTTGTCTTAGAACGTCTCAAGATCGTGTAACACTTTTGAAACACACAAATTAAACATCTCAGATTTCAAAACAATCGGTTCAAAACAATTGCCAGTTTTTTTTTCTCACTCTCTCTCTCTCTCTTTCTCTCTCCATAACACAATCTTGTTCTAGTTTCTTTTTACTGAAATTTGACATGATTTCGTTGTTTTTCTAGGTGACAGTTAAAAAAAAAAATGAAAAGAAAGAAAAACATTGCAGATGATCATCACAACAAAACATGGCCAATTGATATGACAACGGGAAGGGGGGAAATGAACAGAAGATCATCTTAATCCCCTCTGAATAGCAGATTAACTGATACAAATTTGTACGTTTCTGCTTCCTGTTTTGTGTTGTGTCCGTCTTTGGCCAACATCTTTTTTTGCTCTGCTAGATATCTGACTATGCAGCAAATCTTGTTTTCTAACACATTTTTGCTGGGAAATATGAATCGATTGTGTTGTGTTCGCACTGCAAAGATTTAAATAAAACCGTAGCGCACTATTTGCACCTTTTTTCGGGTGGCTTTTGAGCTAAAACTGACGCTTAATAGCACAGCGCAATACAAAATATGAAAACTCATATTTACACGCTCAATTGCAAAATCCTGTTGCTGTTGCCGTTTTGAAAATTTAATTCCACAGTTATGTCTTGCATGCCTGGATGTCTGTCTGTCCGTCTTGTCTTGTATACTGTTCGCACTCGACCAAGGATAGACACGAACACACGAGGACTACACAGTGCCTAAATGTATCTGTAGATTGTGGTGTTTATTGAAACAACATGAGATACAAAAAATCGATCATAGGATCGTTTGTGTTTCGAGTGTTCCATAAACACGGCCAATCAATAGAATTCAGGTACGTTCGATTCAATTGGATTGTCTGTCAATCTCTTGAGCTAACAACAACATCCAGTGCGGAAGATATCCCAGTCGGCTACAGATGATGATGTTTCTATTATTGTCAGTCAGGACGATAAAGGTGCTGGGCATTGTTTAGAGTGTGACAAGCCCCTAATTGGAATTATCTTGCAACCGAATTTAAGCCTCATTTAGGCGACACTTTGTGGATTTGCCTTTGCTTCCGTGTGAGCATGAGGAAATTAGCTCTGGTTGCGTTCACATTGTGAGCGAAATGTGTCTGTGTCCGGACGATGAGCCCTTTTTGCATTATAGTTGCTGTTGTTGGTGGTGGTGTGCGGAGATTATCCTTTAACGGCTGCTATGGCAGATTGTGCAGTTTTTTGTTTTTTTTTTTTTGCCTGGCGTTAATTTCCTTATTGATTTGTCAGTCAAATTGAAGAGTTTCCCTTGTTCACTCACGGTGGCGTCTTTTTAATTAAATATTTTCCCAATCACTTAATTTTCACCCAAATGTTCGACTATATCACATTTTCCCTTAAAATCTAAATACATTTTGGGTTGATTTAATGCTGTGCCGTAACAGGATTAAGTTACATTTTAGATGTGCGAATGTGACGTATTTTGGCGAAATCCATATCGTATTACATAAAATTTGCCCAGAATTTCTTACGTTTTTACCAGCAACATAAAACAAATTTTCACACAGATGTGAAAGGATTAACCGTTGACATTTCCCTTTCGATAGCCCAAAATTTATTTCTCATTTAATTCTCTTAGTCTAGTCTGACTGATTGATTTTACTTACGTCCCATGCATTCGTTTTATCCGCTGCCTCATTGCCGACAGCGAATGGTCCAAAGCGGGTGCCTCGCCTCAGATGCTGTTTGGCAAAGACGCCATTCTCACGTGGTTCCAAATCACAGATAGGTTTATGAAGACTTGCCATACGCAGCAGAAGGTTTTCAGCCTGCAGTTTACTGCTTATTAGTTGTTCCATGTGGGCGGGTGTATGGGGCAGTGACGCTAGGAGTCCCGTGGAGTTGGCGTTCAAAGGTGTTGCCTCCAGACCAATGTTTCTGTTGGGCGATTCACTGCGATAGCCGTTGTGGTGGTGATGATTGTGATGGTGTTGGTGTTGGTGCTGCTGTTGCGGATGATGATGATGGTGATAATTGATTGGATCAGGATTGTGGGTGGTCAGGGTGAGAGGATGAGCGGCGGTTGGGGACACCAAATTGTGGGGGAATTGTTTAAATGTCCCCAAATCGTAATCCTCACCAGTGCTGCCTGCAAATGAAATCAGGATATATAAACAATTGGCTTAGTACAGATAACACTGCAAGTTAAAAACATATTTGTAAAAATTCCATAACTTAGTTAGGGGCAAAACCATGCTGACAAGAAAAATCCAAGCGATTTTTTTTCCAAATTCTGTTACTAAAATAATTAAACTACCTTTTCCAGTTAGCACTTCATTATAACAATTTGCTTAATCTTATTAAGATATCTGAACATTTCGCTTCGTTTGACTATAAAAATCACCTCAAAAGTTATTCTAAAAATCTTTATTATGGAAAATTTTAAAAATATACAAAATTCCGAAAAGTCGACTCAAATTGAGTTTTAGAAAGCCAGACAAGAAGTGTTCAAAAAACAAGGGCTTCCATTTTTGATCCATTTTTTTCGATAGCAGAAAATCGTCGAACACGCAAAATACTTGTCTTATTTATGCCTCTCACAAACAAACTAAACATGCTATATGGATAAAAACGTTAACATATCTTCGAGACGAGTGTACCAACATAAAAAAATAGTAATCGAAAGTCGAATGTATGTAGCCCGTGAAATTTGAAAAGTGTCCTTATTTTTTGAACACATCTCGTATGTCGATTTATTGATGTATTGTCTATTTTCTCACAAATTTTCTCCAGTGAAATATTGATAACCGTGGAATGGGACCCAGACATCAACCTCGTTAAATTAAATCTAAAACCAATAGTTAGGTGTGTAGATTTTTAATTTGGTGAAGGTTTCCCCAAATTTATAAAACATTTGGTGATATGATTACTACAAGAGTTGCCTTTTATATTTTGAGATATGAATTAAACGCCAGTCTAGGTAATTCTTATCTCATAAAAGCAACGTGAACTTTATAGATTTTAATAGAAGACATGCTTAGAGGGTTTTATCATATTGGTGTTTTGCAGAGAAAGTAGAAGAAATGATATTAGCAAAAAAGTGAAATTAAATCTTGAACATTTGTGTGCCATGATTTTTTATGATATTCGATTGGGGTTAGTTCATCAACATTGTGGTGAACAATTCTGTTCTACTTTTAGTGATGAAATACCTTTTCTGACCGCCTTCTAAGTGAATTTACTGAAAGTTATCCACATGGATTTTTATGTCATCTGACATCACTGATGTGCAAGAATAGATACTGCAAATCGTGAAACTGCCAAATACTTGGACGCCAACTCCAACCGTATCGTATACAAGATATTGCAATGTAATAGGGGACGGCTCATAGATGTAGCCTTATAAGGCTGAAACTAAACAAAAGCCGACTATATGGGTCTTTTAAAGCGAACTAAATCTAACAAAAGTTGTCCACGCAACAAGTATTTCATTTTTATTTCAAAGGTCATTTGTTTTGCCACCATGCCGTTAAAGCGCAAAGATTCGTCATTTTAAAACAGTACACAATCATTTGTTTGCCATAACTCTTCAGACAAATATACCTATATTAATACATCGCACAGTCCTAATTTGTCGCCAATGATTTCCTTATATTCAATTGCCTCAAGAAGAAAATTTTACATGAAAATTGTTCTCATTACACTACAAGAAATAGTAACCATCCTAAAGGTATAAAAGGATTATTTACTCTCTATTTTTCACGAATATTGCGGGGTGTAAGAATTTTTTTATGAGTCACTTTTGGATCGATTAAAAACGGTAGCAAGAGAAGAGAAATATGTCTGAATTGCGAAGAATGATGAAAACAGAAAGAAAGCTTCCTGTTGCTTGAATTCAATGTAATTCCCTACAGCGTTTTCTTGATTTAAATCCAGGTTACCAATGACATCGATTTTTGTGGTGAGCTTAAGACGGCGGTCGAAAAAATATTTTAGTTTGCTTAGCGTATTGAAAAAAGTTGAAAAATAGTCATAGATTATTGTTTATTTTGTATCAATATTTGGAAAGTGCTCTTTCATTAAGATAGAGCGCCATGTAACAAGTCGATGGTTACAATGGCAACACTGAATGAATTGGGGGTGGAACTACTGCTTCCTCCTACATAGTATTCACTAGATCTTACCCCGGTGACCATTATCTGTTTTCAAATCTCAACGGAATCCCCTCGGGAAAACTATTTCTATCAAATGATGAAGTCCTATCGAAACTCTTGATAAATCTTTCTATATTAAAAGTTATCAAAATGCTTGAGAAGCGTTAGATTGATAGTATCACCCTTGAAGGAGAAGGATGATAATTCGAATTCCTTCAAATACTTGTTTTGCCTTTCATTATGTGTTAAAATGATGTGTTAAAATTTGTTATTTTCCAAAAATATTTTCTCAAAGCCTAAGTCTTCGAGAGGCCAAGCGTTCTAATGACCCACATTTTGGAAGTCCAAAAGTAGCCAACCTGAGGTGAATTTGTAAAAATGAAACAAATTATAAGCTTTATGTAATTATTTGAATTTGAAAGGTCTCAGTCCCATCAATATTAAAGCCGGCCTATATACTAGTTTAAGGGAAGTCTGCTCCTTCATTTACGACTGCAAAATATTAGGTAGCAGTGTTTAAGCGGGGCCGTATGAGCTGCCAAGATGAACACCGTAGTGGCCGACCAATTAAGGTGTCCACGCCTGGCAAGGTTAAGGAAATCCACAAAATGATATAAAATGATTGTTGGCTGAAGGTGCGTGAGCTAGCTGAAATGATAGACATTTCAAAAATTGCTATATATCGTATATTGACCGAAGATTTGAGGATGAGAAACTTATGCGCTAGATGGGTGCCGAACTTACTTTCAATAGAGCAACAACAACGTCATGCATATGTTTCACGACGAGTGTTTTGCATAGATTTATAACCATGGATGAGACATGGTTTCACCCCTTCACACCTGACACAAAAGAATCGTCAAAGCAGTGGACTGGAATGGGAGAAACGTGTTCACAGAAGGCGAAGATGGTTCCTTCTGCGGGTAAGATCATGGCGTGTGTGTTTTGGGATGCGCATGGGATTTTTTATTGATTATTTTTAGAAAAGATGAATCGTGAACGGCGAATATTATGCTAATTTATTGCAGCGTTTGGGTGATGAAATTATTGAAAAAAAAGGACTCATTTGGCGAAAAAGAAAGTCCACTATTGCGATGGCGAAAAATTAGTGAATTAAAGTTCGAATGGCTTTATCACGCCCCTTATTCGCGAGAATTAGCACCCTCGGGCTATTTTCAATTTCCAATTTCGAAAAAATGGGTCGCTGGTAAAAGATTTGCCAACAATGACGAGGTTTAGTCTGCGATTGATGACAATTTTTAAGGTTTGACATTTCTTACTATAAATACAGTATAGAAGCTATTGAATATCGCTGAAAAACGGGGATTGAGTTAAAAGGAGATTTGGTTGAAAAATAAATAAAGAAATTTTCCCAACTTTTTGGTGTCTTTCTTGTTAGGTCGGCTAGTTTTGGGACGGCCCTCGTATATCCAACAATAAAATAAAAAAGTGCCATAGAAAAGGAGAAATTTCATACTTCCTCTTTCATATATTTAGATTTGAATTTTACGTTCTGTAGATCAAAATTGACCTAACAAAACGAACAGAATTTTCGAAATCAGCAATTCCAGTTTTTTTAAGAATTTGAAAACAAGCCTAGCTTATATATAATATGATTTTCCTCCTGTGTTTAAAATAAACATATTTTTGCTTTAAAAAGAAAATACCTAATTATATTTTATTATAACATTTAACTATCTTATTATTTAGTTTATCATATGAAGAATTTGACACATAATTTTAAATCTACATTTTGGTACATTTTGGTTCAAAATCCATACGTATACTAAAAATATTAAACACGCTTGATTTAAGAGCAAGGAAAACGTATATTTTACGACATGAATGAGATACCTCAAAATATTCAATTAACTTTTATAAAAGAACAAATTCTCTTGCAGCCTATGAATACGATATTGGAGAGCTTCTCACATTCTGTGAGTTAGTCTAAAAATAAAATGTGTGAGAATACTATTTTTAAGCTCACTCGAAGGGACTTACAGTTTAACGACTTTTTCGGAAGTCACAGTTTAAGAAACATTTACAAGACTTGTCGATTACTCGACCAATTGCAGTGTTCGTCAGACAAATGGAGATGACCGCCGTTCAAATATTGATAGGTGGCTGTATGCGGAATTAAATTCGGGATAATGCGAATGATGGTCGGGTGTTCTAACCATTGCTCTACGGTCGGTCAAATCATCAAATTAATATATATTTATATGGATGCTTTATTTGTGGGAAAAAAAATGTGTTTCAAGCGAAGTTATTTTAAATTACTTCTGATTGCGACTTGCGTATTCTCGCTTAATATATTGTAGTTTTTTCAGCAGATTCATTTCCAGGGTGCTTAAATCAAAAGACTTTACCAAAGTGTATTGTACAGCCCTAAAGAACAAAAAATGTACACTTTACTAAAAATTATATCACAGTTTATTGCTGTTTGAGATCAGTCGAATGGCCAATTGTTTGAGAAATCGACAAATATGTAATTCCTGGAATGAAAAACTACATTGGAATATAGACACCAGGAGTTTTTTGTTTCAACCAGATAATGACCCTAATCATATGTCATATATAGTCCCCTGCATGGTTAATTTATCACTGTAAGCAGTTAAAAATTGCTCCTCAGTCACCAGATTTAAATCCGATTGAGCATATTTGGGAGTTGTTGGAGAGACGAATTCGAAAGCACAAAATAACATCGAAGGAAACCCTGACCACAGCCATAAATATTGAGTGGGAGAACATTTTTTTTAAATGCCATTTACTAAGATGAGGTTTGGAAACAGTTATTAAGGCAAAATGAGGTTGAACAAAGTATTGAATATAATATTCATCGGCTCCTTCCTTATAACAATATTATAAAATTTTGAATGTACGAATATTTTTATTTGAATTTTTGTTAGTTTTTTGTATGTACCAAAGTTGAATTGAATTTATTTTTTTATTGCAAACATATACATATAACAAAACCATTATTATAGAAAAAAAAATTATTTGTATGTTTACATAATTTTGAGTCATGTTTCAGATGTTTAAACTTGAAAGTTGTGGGTGTACGAATAGTTTTTGTGACTATTGTAAATAATCTTTTATAACATCAGCTTCCCTATTACGCCATAGTACATCATTTTCCCACATAATATAGAGTGATCTACAAGATCACAGGCTTTTGAAGAGCCATAGAAGACAACACCAACTCCGTATGAGCCCCTATTCAATCCATCACAAATGTAATTTAGGGCATTAATTTGGGAGTAGTTTTAGATAACAAACTAAGCTTTAACTATCATGTGGATAATGTAGTCGGGCGTTTAAATTACTCACTTCGAAGTTTTTATAACATTGATTTAGTGTTGTCTAGATCGATTAAGGAGAAATTGATTCATGCTTACATCATGCCTAGAATTCTATATTGTTTAGAGTTATATATTGGCACTAATAAACAAAATATAAGAAAAATTCAGATGGCGTTTAATAGAGTTATGAGATATTTGTATTCACTGAGATATGAGATATTGAATCACTTCGACGGGAAGCGTCGCGCATTTTGCGTGCGCGCATTTTACGAGAACTCTCGTTCATATATTGCTACTAGGCGACTATATTGTGCTGAATATGGACTACGGCGAATTAGTGAAGCTACGAGTGCCAATTTAATTAAAATATGGGTAAAGCGTTCTAAAAAGACCGGTTCAACATTTAAACCACAAGCATATGGTCGCCCAAGAACATCTAGGACCGAAGACAATGTTGAGAGAGTTATGAGTTATCCACAAATGTTGACTCGCAAGAGATCGTCTGTCTTACAATTATCGCGACGAAGTTTGCAACGAATTTTGACATTGGATCTTAAACTGCATCCATATAAGCTGCAATTAACACAAGAATTGAAAGAGTCTGACTTCATAGCAAGGCTCGCATTGGCTAATGAAATGCTTAATCGATTTTCCAATTTTGACAATATCCTTTTCTCTGACGAGGCTCATTTTCTTATGAATGGGTTCGTAAACCGTCAAAATTGT
Source organism: Philornis downsi (assembly GCA_019455685.1). Classification (NCBI taxonomy): domain Eukaryota; kingdom Metazoa; phylum Arthropoda; class Insecta; order Diptera; family Muscidae; genus Philornis; species Philornis downsi. Next base: position 1,291,293 of record JAHXMU010000025.1, read on the forward strand.
CGTTACTGGAACAGTGAAAATCCCAAAATCAAACACCAGAAACCATTGCATAGTCCTAAAATGACAGTATGGGCAGCAATCTCTGGCATTTTCTTCGAAAATGCGCGGGGCCAAAACGTCACGGTTAATACGGAACGCTATGTTGAGATGTTGAACGGATTTTTGGCTCCAGAAATTGAAAGTTCAAGAATAGTGAATTCCAGAACTTTGATTCCAACAAGATGGAGCTACCTGTCACACATCAAATGACTCCATGGCGGTGGTGAAGCAGATGTTGGTGATATCCCATGGCTCCCACGTAGTCCAGACTTGACGCCTCTTGACTTTTGTTTTGTGGGGATACCTCAAACACAAAGTCTACAGTAATAATCCAAGAAACATCGTTCAGCTCAAGGAGAATATCCGTGGTGAAATGGCAGCCATTACACCAGTATTACTGAAGAAAGTTTTCAATAATTTTCGTTTGCGGTTAGAGGAGTGCCGTCGTAGAGAGGGTCACCATTTAGATGATGTTATTTTTAAAAAATAAACTCCATTTATTACTCTACAATGCCTTAGATTTATTTTAACCATACCTTTTGTATTTATTTTTTAATCTATTTTTTAAATATGCACGTTCTATTGTGCCACCCTGTACTTCTAGGATTGTAATTTAGAAACATATAATCTGTAAATTGTGACTATATTTTGGTTGTAAACTCTAACTTTTGCCTGTCTTATCCGCGAGATGTTATTGTGGGTATTTGTTCGCGTTTTCTTTAGAATATGTTGTTTCTGCTACTTTAAAAAACGTAATAATGGTAAGAAATACTAAAAGATAAATTCTTCAATATTTCGCCAGTTGATAATAAACTCTAAAATTGCACTTCTTTTCATTTGATGTCGAAAGTCGAAAACCGTCCGTTTTTATTGTTCCGCCTATCTGTTTTTATTCATAGTATTTTCATTCTCATTAAATTCATTTAACATAAGTATTGTTAGGTCATAATCAAATAGATAGTAATATTAGAAATACAAACAAGCAACGTAATCAAGCGAACTAATAATCTGACAATAAAGCTAATGAGAAAATTATCATTATCAGCTGATGTGCATCGCTATTTTAAGTGGATACACGCAGAAAAGTGTCATCATATGACGGGCAGTTCCACCTGACAATAAAGAGAAGGCAAACAAGTGTCATCATATGACGGACAGTTCCACCTGACAATAAAGAGAAGGCATAAAAGTGTCTGTTGAAGTACATTCAGTTGCGAAGGGAACGTAGTATCAGTGAGTGACAGTTTTTGTTTTTTTAAGTGATGAGCGAGGAGTCTAGAGGCTTGAAATAACAAATAAAATTTATTTCAACTGAAATGTTTATGCTACCTCCCCTACTCAAATGAAAGACCTATTTATGATAATACTATCTGTAACTTTAGCAACAAATTGAACCAAGTGCCAAATAAATAGCACATCAAAAATTTCACGAAAGGGGCTTTCTATGGCGAGTATGAATCTTTAAAGAAACATAATTTCATCGCTGGTTGAGATATGATCTGTTTACTTGTTGCCTGTTGAAGGATAGTCGTCGCTATTTTTATGTTATTTCAAAGGATGTACTTCTCTTGATTTATGCGCCTGCTTTCATGATTATGTAACATCTTCTTTGGTGGTTTACCGCTCTGCGATGGTTTTATGGCCGAGTGTTTGTTTTGTGGCAAAGTGCAAAGATTTGTGTTTATTTTGTTGCAGCACTACCCCATTTGCTATAAAGTTGTTAACAAACATTGTACTTTGCCGCTTTAACTAATCGATAACAATTGTTGTTTGCACACTATCACTTCTCTGCTTGAGGAATACCAATTGAGAAAAAGAAGGTTTCATGTTTCATATTTGAACAGGATCTGCAGTTCAGGGATAACAAGAGAAATCCTGATAACTGTGCGAAAAAGATATCTGAATTATTTCCTTACAAAAAGTTGAGGGTTTAATAACAAAGTTACATTTGCCAGCCAAGGATACCCAACATAGCATTCCCCGACCTTACAACAACCTTTGTCTAATATTATGATTTATGTATAATTTTGCAATCTTAACCGTTGCCAGTGAATTCGTCATGATTCATAGTTGAGAAGGCGGATTGTGGGTTTTTCAATTATCACACCGAACGTGTTGCGATGCCAGCTGGCAAAATAGAACGCTCTTAAACTGCGGTCAACAGTAGTTGCATAAGTGCGCCCGTTGCACTGCCCGGAATAGTCGTCAAGGAAATATTGTGGTTTTGAAAATATACCATGATTTTTCTGACATTTACTACAATTGCATACATAGAATAAGACAAAGTTGTGTTCTACGTGTAAAGCCGTCGGCTAAATGTCGATAATTAAAGATTCACATGAATGAATACACCGCGAATTGAATGGGGAAACCCCGAATTGTTATTAATGACTGAGAGATGTAAACTACTTTTGTTTTAAATTATCTTCGGTTAGAAAATGTGTAATTGAAACTAGTTTGACTAATCGATTAATCATTGATAGCGCTTTAATTGCAGTTTCACCCCCCTGTTTTAAGTTGATACCTTAAATTTGAATTTTTTTTAATTTGTTTTCAAGTGAAAGAAAATATTGTTAGACATTTGTAAGTCTTGTAATGATATCATATTCATACTGAGATATGATATCGGTGTCGGAAAAAAACCTGTTTAAAAATATAATATCACAATGATATCGTTTTCCATTAGCGTAAACGATAACTCTATATATAATCTTGTATATAACAATAACAATTTTGATACCTCTCGTAATTCACTGAAATTACTTTTTGAACATATTTATTTCTTCAACAAGTTTCTAACATTTTCCGCCATTTTCATTAACTTTTCAGTTTTCAGTTAGAATTTCAGCTTGCATTTAAATTTAAAAAAGATTTTACACAGTTAACTAAATTTTGAATAAAATTGACTTCTTATAGTAAAAAGTTCAAACTTCAAAGTTTACGAAATATTAAGCAAAACAATTCTAGTGATATTTTGAAATCCATTAGCATAAATGATAACTCCATATATAATCTTGTACACCAACAATTCCAATTTCGACACTTTTTGCAGTTCAGTCAAATTAATTTTTGAACATATTTATTTCTTAATCAAGATTCCAAAATTTTCAACTTTTTAGTTTTCAGTTTGAATTTAAATTTAGAGACCTTTTTCTCCACATTTAATTAAATTTTGAATGAATTTGGCTTACTGTAGTGGAAAGATCAAATTTCAAAGTTTGCGAAATATCAAGCAAAATAATTATAGTGCTATTTTGAAACCTCCACATTCAACATAAACTAAACGTGAGCCTAAAATTTAAAGCTGCTAAGGATGAATTTTATTGTTTCAAATATTTTTTTTGTTAAAAATATTAATGATTTTTTTTTATAACTGAAACTTTGCTTGTTTTGCAGGTTTTGGGTATTCCCGAAACTAAATATGTTTTTCAAAACTATTTTTTATATGGTCGATATCATCTTAAGTTAATGAGATATCACTTAGAGCATATAAAAATATTATTAATGATTTTTTTTTTTTAACTAAAAGATTGCTTGTTTTGCAGATTTTGGATATTTCTGAAACTAAATATGTTTTTCAAAACAATTTTGTATATGGTCGATATCATCTTAAGTTAATGAGATATCACTTAGTGCATATAAAAATATTATTAATGATTTTTTTAACTAAAAGATTGCTTGTTTTGCAGATTTTCAGTATTCTTAAAACTAAATATGCTTTTCAAGACTATCTTGTATGTAACATGTTGTATGTTATTCTATGGTCGATTTCAGCTTAAGTTAATGAGATATCACTTAAAGCATATTTGTTACATTTTTTAAAACTTAATATATAATATGAAAAACTTATGGTTAAATGTGATTCGATAAGCATTGTATTTCGTAAACCAAATTGGAAACAGGAATTGTTATTAGATTTCATGTAGCAGGTAATTCCAACATTATGTGAATTCATACTCATCTGTATATTAATCTTTAGAGTGGGACCTAATCTACAGTAGCAAATCCAAAAGAATATGTTGAGAAGCTTCTACTAAGCCTTATCAATTGCAATTATGGTCATATCAAACCGGCCTTAATGCCGTTCATAATAAAAATAGACATGCATGGACCATGCTCCGGACATGATATCTCTTAAACTAAAATAAATAAGCAAAAACAAATACTCCATGGATGAGACAAGGGAGAGGCGACTTACATTCAATTATAGTACGCACGTCTATTTATAGGCCCACTGAAAGTGATCTTGTACAACTAACCCCAATTTTTGTTTAAGAAATTTTTAATAAAAATTAGTACTGCCAGCCATAAACGGGGCTAACCATGGGTTTAAAAGAAATACATTTATATTTACACTGATATTTGGTTCTATATTGTTCACATGCCATAGTTGCGTATTTTACTAACATTCGTGCCTTTAGGCGATATCCAGTAAATTAAAAATAATAACAAAAAGGAAGAAAATATTTCGAAATTCAATAATTTTATAAGCATTGTAGTCTTCTTCCTACTAAACAAAACCTGATGCTTAGTAAGCAATATAAATGTCAATTTTGTTAAATTTAACTGAACGTTATTTCTAGTAAATTTTACCAGCATTAATGGAGATGGGAAAACGATTTTTTTCGAAAAAAAACAAAAAGAAAATTAAATCCTTTACACATTGCACGGTGGAAGCTGAGCTCTTCACTCTCCACTCTTCAGCATTTGGTGCTTTTGATCGAGAAGTCAGTTTATAACTTTCGGTATAACCAACTAACTTTAAATACACAGCTAGCATGTCGATTGAAGCTGGCTTTTGGAGATGTATCATTCGGATATCCATTCTGGATGTTCAAAAATAGAAATCACAATAAACACATTGGGTTTAAAAGATATTGCGAATATGTCTCCATATAAACTACGTTTATACTAAATAATTATACTAATTATGAATTATATGTATAACCTTGCATTATATATATGAACTAATTGAATTAATTACCTAAATTATCTAAATCTAAATATTAAGTTTAATTCTATTACTAAGTACAACTAAATGAAATCGTATGTAATGGCGTAATTGAAACTACCACTATTGTGAATTGGTCTTATTCAATAATGCCCAAAACCGAAATGGAATATCAAGAACATATTAAAAAAACCAAGAGAACCGAGGTTTCTTGGCACATATAACTGAAGAACAATTTCTTCGTTTTTTGTAACCCGCCCAAAGTGAGCACGAGCTGCCCAAATAAATTATTCATATTTGTTTAAGATTTAATATAAATTATATGTTGTTTAAGTCCGCAACTTACTGCAAATTGTCTACTTATTTTTTCCCAATCAACAATTCTCTTATGTTATAATTTCTTGACATATTTCGAGAAATTATACCCACATATACTCTAGCTTAGATGCTTGGATTCTCTACTTTTCGCAATAACTAAATCTCAACCACTTCTTAATAAATATTCGCACAGCCGAAGCTGTGACGAACCTGCACGTGAAGACAGCTGCCGCCTATCCGGCTGTACAAAATCGTGCGATCAGCCCGACCCGAACAGTCTTGCAGCCGCTTAATCCTTAGGTCAGACTGCTTCTAAAAGGCCGGCAGACCCACTTCCTGCAACTGACCTAAATATCTGATGCACATGATAGGAGGAAGCTGCACGTGAAGGCGGGTTGGGGAGAGTCATAGTAGTGATACCAAGCCGAGTACAAAAAATGTGTCAAACGAACAACGAGTGATACAAATTTATTTGCATCAAACTTGATTTCCTCGGGAGATGACTTGATGTACCTATATATCCATTACAGAGAACTAAAATCGTTAGAAAAATAGTTCGGAGTTTATTTCGAGCATGTGCTCTTGCCACAAATTTCGATAAAACTTTTGCAGTTAACATGTCTTTAATCATTTCTGTGCAGATACGTTTAATGCACCATAGATGGCGCAACCTTGCTATTCAAAACTGCGGCTACTTGTTCTTTACCACATTATCATAGAACAAACCTTTTCAAATTTAAATTTACTAAATTGAATTGCGACCTTATCGACTTTAATTTTAATATTTTGCAAGAATCTGTGTAAGAAAAATTTTTTGTAACAATCCAATCCTGTGTTTTCTCAATCAATCATATCCTGATTCTTAAACGCAAAGAAATCAATCGAGGTGAATGCAACAAAATTGGAATACGTTATTGAAAATTAAATTTTCCCAAAATTACACTTTATTCCGATATGTATGATATAATATTATGAAATTTTCAGAAGAGAAATTTTCAGAAGAGAAATTTTCAGAAGAGCTATAGCTCTTGATATGTGTTGAAATAATTAATTATCTAAAAATTTCAAACGTTCTGAGAGTAGATGCGGAGAAACTAAATTAGCGTGATTCGTTTATTTAGGAAAAATGAAACAATTTTGATAATGTGTTGACTTTTCAGTAGATTTTCAGCAGATTTTGGAAAAAATTAAATTTTCCCAAAATTATACTTTGTTTCAATACGTATGACATGATAATATGACATTTTTAGAACACCTACAACCTTTGATATGTGTTGAAACAATTACAGTCTAAAAATTTCAAATATTCATAGAGTAGATTCGGAAAAATTAAATTAGTGTGATTCGTTTATTTAGGAAAAAAGACAATTTTGATGTATTGACTTTTCAGCAGATTTTCAGCAGATTTTGGAAAAATTAAATTCTCCAAAATGATATTATATAGTAATATAAAATTTTCAGAACAGATATAGTTCTTGATGAAACGATTACAGTCTAAAAATGTCAGACATTCATAGAATAGATTCCGAAAAACTAAATTAGTGTGATTCGTTTTTTTTTTTTAGGAAAAAAAAACAATTTTGAGAATGTGTTGACTTTTCAGTAGATTTTCAGCAGATTTTGGAAAAATTCAATTTTTCTCAGATGAGATTTTATTCCGATAGGTATGATATGATAATATGAAATTTTTAGAACAGCTACAACTCTTGATATGTGTAAAAACAAGTACAATCTATAAAATTCAGATTTTCATAGAGTAGATTCGGAGAAACAAAATTAGCGTATTTCGTTTATTTAGGAAGGAAAACAATTTTGTTAGAAAGTATTAATTGCCACACATTTTATACATTTATTTTTTAAAATTATATCATTCAAATGTTGCTTTAAATTGCGTGTAACGTGGCCGTTTCCGAGATTCCAATACCTGACGGCGCATTCGAGTATTGCGCTTCATACAAATAATGTTGGCTTTCAATTTCTCTATCGCGGCTGGCTAATCTAAGCAGATTTTGGACTTTACGTAACCCCAGAAGTAACATACCAGAAATTTCATATCACATGATCTAGGCAGCAAATTCACCGGTCAAAGGCGTGAAATTAACTGTTCATCAAATTGTTCTCACAGTAATGTCATGATGTCAAGGACTGTATGTCAAGTAGCATTGCCCTTTTAGAATCAAATGTTATCGAGATAATGGGCTTCAATCGAACGAGACGGGATGCCAGACAATAAACCATAAATGTCATCAGTTTGATCTGTAATAAAATTCCTTCCGGAAAAAGGACTTCTAAATGAACCAAATTACTTACGATAGACATTTGGAAAATATATGGATTTTTGAAACCACTTTTAACCAAATTTCATAATAGATTTCTCTTAAAATGTTTGTTATTACAAACATTCTAGCAAAAAAACAAATAAATGTTTAATAACGTTGTAAATGCCAACTCTTGAATGTTAATCAGCGGTCAATCAAAGCATGAGTTCTAGCACCAAATCATCCATATTTATTTCTTTGAGCGACAGTGATTTTGGTGCGCTGACGAAACCGATTGTTCGACAACTGTAGTAAAACCTACGTCAACCGACGTTCGGTATCATCAGTAAACAATTAAGTGCTTTCCATAAGTCTAAACATAGAACGCGTGTAAGTCCACTGAATGCCAGAAGTTCTCTTATATCTCATTCACGTCTTCTTTTCGGCTTTTCTGGAAACTCTGATTTAGTTCGCTTTTTAGCAACACCAGTTTAATTTTGCAGTGCAAAGACTTTAAAGGCAAGTGTTACAAAATTGAAACTTATTCAAAATCACATTAATAAGAAAATGGATTGCTGTGTGTCTTCATTTCTCAAAAAGTCGATAGGACAAATAGCTACATTTTCGCAAATATTAAAAAAAATGTTTGTTGATCTTCTTGCTATCTGTCATTATTTTACGGGTGTGAAAAAAATACTTGACTTTTCTACATGAATATCGATCGCGGTGACCGTAGAAGGGCCAAGATTTGTCGCAGTATTTGGAGTAAGTTTTGCTTAAGGTCTAGAACTGAATTCGTTTATGTTGTCTATCTCTCTTCCAGTAGATTTTTGAATTTTTCAGATTTCGGTTGGAGATTAATGATGCTTTGTAGATTAATAATGCTGATGTTTGAATGAAAATGGAAAAAAATACGAAATGAAATATTCACCACTGCGTTATCGCGAAAACTACTGATAAAATTTGCTATAATTTAAGGACTGATTGATATACCGCAAAAAAGTATTTGAACATTTTCCGCCGGTTCTATACACGAAAACGTAAAATTAAATCCTTAAATATCCCGCAGGCAGGATGGCTTTTCTAACACTTGATAGATTTCGATAAAACTTTCAATTTTTTTTTGTCTGAAATTCTGTAATTTTTTTTTTTATTTTATATAAAATTCTATGGAATTTTTCAATATTTTAAATCGCATATAATTCTCTAATTTATTTTCCCGCTATCTGTAGATTTCCATAGAAATATTTTCCGTTAGCTCTTAGAAGACATACCTGAGACAGCATATCGATCGAATATCATTTTGATTTGTGATTTAATCCAATTTTAGTTAGAATTTTACACGGCTTGCAGTAATTTAAAAGTATTGCAAAATATTATCAATATTATTTGGCACTTTGATTTCACTTAAATTGAGAGAACCTTTTCCTACAGCGGAGCTCATTGATTCCATGTGTTTTTTCTTTTTTTTTTTTTTTTGCAAACTTGCGGTGGAATTTTCTAACAATATTTTCTAAATCTTTCACTAATAGATAATTCCATTCATATTTGGTGTATCACAAATGATTAATTAACATTTCATTTCATTATTATTATTATTATTTTTTTTTTTTTTTTAATTTGTATTCACTACGAAATGTGCTGGAGAAGGCTGAATTACTACTGTAGCTCGTCTTTGTCGTTTGACATTCACAACGGATGTAAATGAATGAATAGATTTGTAGACCGCAATGGAAAAATAGATTCTCGTTTCGTTATATCCACAAATGTTTTAAATTTAGTTTTAGTTTTTTTTTCATTTTTTTTTTTTTTTTGCTGGCGCTCTGATGATGATGTGGACGAGGATGTTGGCGGTGTCTCTCGTTCGAATGAAATGTCTCGGCGAAAAAAAAGTCTCAATGAATTGCGTTTAGAATATGGAATGGTTGCTTGTCTGGTGTTGGTTAACTTGGTTTGGTTTGGTTACAGTGGAGGAGCCACCACGGTCGGACTGATGGACTGCACAGATTTACGGGTGCGTACGACGACGCGCGCTTCTTCTCTGGCACTGTGTGCGGTGTGTGCGACGTGGTGACGTCGTGACAGAGAATGAAATGATATGAAATGCGAAAGGAAGATATGTTTTCGTTTCGGTTGCGTCCGTACTGCTCGAGTGTCGTACGGGATATCTGTGTATCTGAGATGTGGATGACGATGATGATGATGATGATGGTGATGAGATGGATCTGTTCTTGCCTCGTACAAATAAACAAACAAACAAACACGATTGAGTCACTTCCACTTCGACTACAGCCACATGAGCAGCAAGCAGTGGCAGTCAGCAAACAGCAATGGTGGTGGTTTCTGGCATGAATGAATGGATGGTTGTTGGCTGGCTGTTTGGCTTGCTGGCTGGATGGTACGAACGGAGTATCATCATTTGTTGAGAG
>JAHXMU010000025.1:1301297-1324481 GCA_019455685.1 Philornis downsi
TTTCCGTTTGTTTATATACTCGTATATGTGTATATGTGTGTGCGTGTATTTATATACTTGTAACGAAATAGATGTATATAACGAGAATACCACCTCCTACAAATGTCTTTAAAGTTTATGTCTGTACTGGGCGCATTTGCCTTACAGCAGCAACAACAAAATACCTAACAAGATTTTTATGTGGTTAGACGAAAGAAAACTAACAAGCAAAACATAATAAATCCTTAACGAAAAAAGAAATAAATAGATTGGCAGCATCTGAACACAAACTTTGTTGTTGAGCAAAGTTTGTTTTTCCCATTTGTTTTTTGCCTCGCTTAGATTTTGTGTAACAAATCAAAGTATTTTCTTTTCTAGATAATCGATTGTAAAGTTTTTTTTTTTATTTTGTAGTGATTTATGAACTTCTCAATCGATAGTCTGTAATATAGAGGAATATGTGGCGAGCATAGTTTGAGGAAGATATCCAAAGTGTTTTTGTATTGGTATTTGCTTTATGGCTATTCTACAACTAACAGATTAGACTTCAATTTAAGTAACCTAAGCATGGATGCAAAGGTTTAAGACTCTTTACCGTATGCTTAACAACATTCTTGATTAGATCAAAATAATATTTTCAGAAGAATAAAAGAAATATAGAACAATAATATAAGTTTTCTTTTTGAATATTGATTTTGGTATATTGCAATGCTTAGATTTTAATATCCTTTTCAGAATTTTATCTATGATTTACGTTCCCAATAATGACGTCAAGGCTCTGAACTTAGTAATAAATATATATAGTAAGATCTTCTTGAAGATTTCTGCTTTAGTGCTTTCCTTGCAGTGCAACTCTGGAAGGTATCACGCAAAGAAATTTTAAAGCTTTCTAAATCCAACTTTGGAACTCATGCCGAATGAAGCTAACATCTCGATTACATTTTGATGACTAAATTAATATGAACGTAGTCGTTTTGTGCTTTCGAAAAATATTTCATATTTTATGTATTGTTCCTAGTTTAAGTAAAAAAAAAACGCTTCAGAATTGATAATTTTTACAATGTCGCTTTTTTAGATATCTGAAAAGTTTATACGTCATATTTCTACATCTATGGTCGGCGTAGAGGATCTTTATCTAGGTTTAATATATGAATTTTCCCTGTGTAAGAATAGACCATTTAAAGCTCAGTTTTAGAATTTGAAAATCTGAGAACTGAAAAGTTTATTCGTCATATTTCTAGAACTGTGGTCGGCACAGAGGATCTTCATGTAGGTTTGAAATCTACATTTTTTTCTGTGTAAGAATAGGCCACTTAATGTTCAGTTTTAGAATTTGAAAATCTAAAAAGCACAGAGAATCTTCATGCAAGTTTGAAATCTGAATTTTTATTTTCTTTGTAAAATTGGATTACTTAATGTTCAGTTTTAGAATTTGCATATTTCTAGAACTATGGTGGTGGGTACAGAGGATCTTCTTGTAGGTTTGAAATCTGCATTTTTTTCTGGATAAGAATAGACAACTTAATGTTCAGTTTTAAAATTTGTGCGGCTCTGACTAACTATTATCTTCCCAAAATTTCATTCATAATACAATTTGGAAAGGAAGGTCAATGTTTTCGTTTCCACTCTAAAGGTTTTATAGCCAGTACAGCCTTATAAAGTGGGTGAAAACAGGAATTTTTCAAAATTGTGTAATGTAATTGAGATATTGTGCAACATGATATCTCAAAAACTAGAGAAAATTTATAACAGAGAAAAATGTGTTCAGTTTAAATGGCACCATAACTTATATGCTAAATCCGATCTCAAATCTTTGCGAAAAAAATATTATACTCGTATATCAATAATAATAAATGTACATAATAAAATTATGCTCATTTGTCTGCGGGTCATCTGAATTGGCTATAAATGGTGAATTTACTAGATGCTAGATCAGATAGCCCGATAAACTATAATATTATGGTTTTTACCAAAAACTTAAATTTTTATTAGAATTAGGGGCTAAAACTTTATACAATTTTGATTCGGTGTCCGACAAATGAATCAAAATTTTATTTAATTTGGCTCTGAAAAGAAACTTTCAAATAAAAACCAAAAATAGTTGTAAGCTGATACGAAGTATATGGAGTTAGATCTGATGTTAGCAACACCCAGAACATACTTTATAGATTATTATTATTAACTACTTTGATAGATTTAGAGATCCATGTATATATACATACTTTTCATCAATATACAAATCGCAATTATAACTCATAGTAACAAAAAGTTAAAACGAAAACATTGAAAGAGATAACTTGACTTTGCACCGATTATCACGCACTTTTTGTGCCTAATTCTCAAGGATATAGAAGGCAGCAGCAGTATTTCACATTTTGCCTTCAAGAGTATCCACATTATCTCTGTACGTAAGTAATATTCGACTTTAGTTTACAAGGTGTCCTTACAACATGTTTTTAAACTGGCTGCAGCAGTGCCATGTAAACATCATACTATTAATCAGCCGCTATTTAAGGTTCTTTGTCGTACCGGTGCTTATCTGATTGCAGTTCTTCATACCCAAGTACTGCTTTTGCACAGTTACCATCATATTTCATTTCATTTTTTTTTTCATTTCATTTCATTTATATAGGTCTATGGACATATAGATCCTTACAGACTAAGAATTGACATAACATATTTCAAGAAAGTTATGTAAATATGTAAATTATTTTATTTTAAATATCCAGAAAGAAACAGTTTAAAGTTATTTCTAGACATACAAAGCTCTAGGTGTTGAATTAGATATTAATTTCCTGCAATCCCATTTAGGATATTGAATTCAACAAATCCGCGATTCAAAGCACTATGTTGGGCATAATTTGTGGAATGGGGTGATACATTAAATATATAATGATATCTGAGTGATCTCGGCAGAATATAAAACGGTTTAAGCGACAATAATTCAGAACAATCAATTATGCCAGCTATTATATTGAATACAAATAACTGGATATGATAAATATGGCGATATTGCAATGGCTGTAAGCCCAGTAATTAGCATCTGGAAATATAAGGAGGCTCAAAATCACGAAAGTTAATTGAAGACAGAGCAAATTTCAGAAAGACCCACTGAATTCTTCTTATGCGTGATATATTGACTTGGCAAAGGGTTCAGGCATCAGTGAATTCGGAACAATTTCTTCTAATATACGTTAGTATAGAATAAGCTTTAGGAATAATATAATTTATATGCGATGTGAAAGTTAGCGCAGTATCAAAAACAACACCTAAATCTATTTTGCTTTCAGTAGTGGGGAGCCTGTAATCACCAATTTTGAAAACCAGTTGAATTGGATTACGAGACCTTGAAATTGAAATATGGTTGCATTTTGATAGATGCAATGGAAATTTGTTTAAGGAACACCAGCCAAGAAGATTTTCTAAATCGTTCTGAAGATCTAGAGTCTCAGAAATACTAGAAATTTTGTGACACATTTTTAGGTCATCTGTATATAAAAGAAAATTAACTTTTTAAAACAGTTGGAAGTATCATTTATAAATGAATTAAACAACAAAGGTCCCAAAATATTACTCTGCGACACAAATGTTCAATATGTTGCCATTGTATATACGTAAATAATAATAGAATTAGGGGCGCTGTATTGTGGTGATTGAGAATTGAAATAGTCTATGCCTAAGTCATGGATACGCAGCTTCGCCATGTCCTTCTTCCGTTCTCCTGTCTCGGAGCCGAATCAAACACACGTAAATTACACTAATGTCATGCCTTCTATCCACTGATCATTCTAGTCTTTATATTTCCATGAAGATTATCTTGTCCATACTTTTGCATTGGAATCTTATTGTCCCGATAGTTGACGCTACGAAGACAATTGTTACTAAGCACATTGCATTTTCAGACTGCATAATCAAGAATATGTCTCCTACTTAATGTGACATTACAAATTCCAACACAAATTTTAATTTCGTGGTCGATGGTGCAGCTGCTCATAAAATTTGTATTGGATTTAATTGTTATCTTCTTCGGTCGGAACATACACCAAATAATGTTTTTTTTCACCTCTAATTCAATTTTAAAGAGACTTTACATCTATAATTAAGGATTTATAATTTGCAGAAATCATTTATTTTCATGTGGTAACTGAACTGTAATCATTTTCACACCATTAAGAAACAGTCGCAAGCATTCAAAAAATGTTAAGCCAGGCATGTAGTTTTGCTACAAATCGGCCGCATTATTTGTCAAAAATATCATTCTTTTAGTTTGACTTCGTAGCAGGTAAAAAATGATTCAATATCGAATATTCTTCAGAATTAAATGTTCTTTACTAAGCAAAAAATGATGACGAAAGGCAAAACAGAGTGCAAGGTTTTACTATATCTATGTGTGGAAAATCTTGAATTCCCTTTACAGTAATCAAACAATATAATATTCTGCTGAAAAGTTTTATACACTTCAACTTCAACTAGCTTTTCATTCTATAGCCTTGTTTGCATTTCAAAATTCCTTCAATTATATGTTACCTCTTACAAAAAGGAAGAAGACATTTTGAAGCATTTCATCAAATGTTCAAATTTTTGCAAGTAGAAAATAAGAGTTAAAGCAAGGTCATTTTCAATAGTAAGATAAGTTCATAATGTAGAAACTTTATAACGACTATATTAAAGAATAATATGGGATAATAATAGAAAAGTTTTTGAGGAAATAGGTTGCAAATGTATTAACAAATTGTTAGCCATAATTACAGGATTCAGTTCACCACTGTCTACTAGAAGTTTGGCCTGGATCCATTTTGTTTTTTGTATTGTTTGTATGCAAAATCAGTGAATGGCCGTCTAAATTGTTAGTAGCCAATCGATCATCACTATTTTACCTCAAAATTCTATTCAATTCTCTTTCTACGACTTTGCCAATAAGTTAAATCAACTCTTATGGAGGGGGTCTACGATAGATCAGAAGGTCATGCAACTATTGCTGTTACGGAGTTCTGGTAAAAACAGTCCCAAGTGATTTATTATTACTTTAGTCTCATCGAAATAATTCAATCTACCGCACTGCTTACGAGACCATCAATCTTCTGAAGAAAGATTTTGGAAGGCTTTGTAACCTAAAAGGGATAGACATGTAAGCGGGCTTTAAATTTTTGGATTGTTTCTGTAAGGAACGTTTGAAACCAATAGGCTATAAACAGATCAAGGCTTCATCCTTGAAAATCCATATTGTATCCATACCCTGAACACCAAAGAAACTGCAGAAATGTTGTCATTTTCGTGATTAGAAACTACGTTCCCGAGATATAGAAGTTTTTTTTTGTATATTAACTGGATTTTATTTCTTAATTCGTCGTTAGTTCGTCGTGGTTTCAAGCACAACTCCCAAATTGCGGGTGTTCAGTCCGGTTCCCTTCTTTCGGAATAGTTCATGGATATAGAGCTACATTACCTGATCACGACTTTTAGGCTTCCTTTTTATGTGCTGTCTTGCAAGGCGAGTATAACAGTTTTTCATCTGCAATTACTGGCTCGAAGGTGAGATGCAATACCTTGCCTGGATTCAGCACCTTCAAATGATCCGAATTAATTAATCACATATTAGCCGATAGTGAGTCAAATCCTTTACTGAGTTGTTCGCTCTAAAAATGCATAAAAATAAAGTAGTCGCGTCTTGTGCTTAAGACTACAGTCGCTTAGTATTTATCTGGAGTTCAATAATAATAATAATAATGATTCACCAACTGCCCAGCGAAAGAAGTGCATTCGCGGAAGCTGAAATTCACCGAAATTTTTAGAACAAAGTGGTGAAAATTTTGCGTAAACACTAGTGAATTTAACATAGGCTCATCATAGGAAGAAAGCGGGTTTTTATGATTTGTCCTCTTTACATTTCCATGAAAGTTATTGTAGCAACGAAAACTCAGTCATTTTGATGCAATTTTTCATTTGATCAAAGAAATTTTGTTTTTGGATCAGAGTTTTCAGATCGAAATTTGATCGCAAAGCAATATTTCTATCAAATGTGTTTATGTGGCAGTCGAATCCAAATCCAAACAAATTGGTTGTATTTAATTGTAATATAATTTAGTAAGAACTAACGAGTTTGTTTAGATCTGGAAGTGGAATAAAAATGTTTCTTTGGAAAAGGTAAATATCCATATATTGTGCTATTGGAAGTTTTGAAAATGCTGAATGACTTTCATGTTTTTTGTTTTTTTTTTTGTTTTGGTGCTGATACTGGCAAATTTTGTTCATGTCCTGGCATAGTGCCATCCATTTATTAGAACCGTTTTATAATTGAGGAAACCATAAGTAAAAAATCGTTCTCAAATTTGCTTTTCAGGGAATTGGGCAATATCGTATCGAAATTTAATTTGTGCTATGTTTATTTGGACCGATAGGATAATAAGTTAAATAACAATAAATTGAACAAAGCAGAAGTGACCAAATTTGCAAATGGTCAACTTGAAAAATGTGATTTTTATGCTAAACGGATTAAATTTGCGTAAAATCACAATTATTTAAACGAAAATGTTGTTAGTACACAAGAACAGTTCATACTCTCCTATGAATATTTCAATATATGTAGTTTAATATGCTATATATTAGATAATATTTAAAAGTCACCTACAGGGGTTTTAGCATCAAAATTAAGAATCGACGAAAATGTTGCCTACTAAGAACTGGGAGGAGCGTCATAATTACAGGATGTGTTTGGGGCGGTTTTGTCCTTTTATGTATGTGTTATTAAAAGAATAGATATACCAACCCATAGACGCAGAGATTAAGACATATTTGCACATGCACACACACACACAAGCACACACACACACACATGTGTACTTGCTTATACTCAAAACAATGAGTCGCGACAAAACAGGGATAGCACAAATTGTGTAGTTAGAAAAAGTACACACACTTTTTGAGTTGTACATATGAGGTCATATCTGAGCAACGAATTTTTCTTTACATTTGTTATCATCCAAAGGTATGGGCTGCTTCTGCATGTGTAATTCCAGCAGCGAAGATAATTCTACGAAGAAAAATCTTAGGATGATATTGTTAAAATGGCGAACGCTGAAAGCAAAGCCAAATTAAAGAAATCGGATAAAAGTTAACTTCACCTGGTATAGAAATTCACCTAAAATTCCATCCGACATAATAATTTATTAGAAAACTTGTCAGAGGAAGATGGCACTGTGATGCCATATTAATTTCTACACTTAAAACAAACAATCATTGTGTTAAACTGAAACTAAAACTTGTTCGAAAAGTTGTCATTATTTTTTGACATATAAAAACAAACAATCTTTGTGTTATTTGTAAACTAAAAAACAATAATGGAACGCCTACTTATGAAAAGCTTAATGGTACAAAATTCAAGGCCAAGTTGGATTGGGGCTCACGAAAAGTGCTCACCAGCATTTGCGATGATGTGCAATTGGGTGAATGAAGTGAAACATGGTCGTACATTCACTTATGTTACGATTGCATGATGATTTCAACAATACATTTGGAGATGTTTTGACGAAATCCTGTTAAATTTGATGATCGGATCTCTATTATAATACAGTAAAAATGGAGGATCAGTCAAAACGGCGCTGCACGAGGTATCGATCGATTAGCTTGCGTCCACATATTAAACCATTTCAACAATGTTTTTAACGTAAAATGGTGCCCTTTAACAGAGGAGAGAGTATTCCTCCTTGAAAACAAAACCATCACCGGAGCCCAACAAATCGATACAGAAGTTTATTGTGAACAATTGGAGAAGTCAGATTATTTAAATGACTTTAAATGGAATGCCAATGAATACGTATGTATGTGGTTAAAGGGGGCCCATACTAAGATATAAAAATTCCTCAGTGCAGAACAAAATGTGCCCCCACTATGATTCCTCTAAGACTTTTTGGCTTACCTCGCGTTTCTGTGTTAAAAAAATAATTTACTGAATTTTGTTGTAATCGAGACCAATAAATCTATACAGAAGCTTATTGTGAACAATTGGAAAAGTGAAATAGTTCGAATGTTTTGAAAAGGATGGAAAACCAATGACTAAAAGGGGCCTATACTAACATACAAAACTACATCAGTCAATGTGCCCCCACTATGATTCCCTAAGACTTTTTGGCTTATCCCGCATACTATAAATTTCGGTGTAAAAGAAATAATTTACTGAATTCTGTTGTAGTCGTAGAAGAAGTAGAATTTTTAAAGAATTCAGAAATTCAACGTTTTGATGCTGACATTGCAGGGATGCTGACATAGGGAGATTGGGTGAAGAGCTCTCCGGATGATCGTCAATCACTACCTATGAAAGTCACGTTCTATAAGTCTGAGATTTAATAATCAAAAACCCGTCAAGTAGCAATTGTTACTTGTTAGATGGATGCCAACACCAGGCTGATCAGTCAACTCTATTTTAAAGGAAATATTTTGGGCCTCAGATGCATCAAATGTTGCTTGAAGAGATTTGTTCGCAAAGGATGATTGTGGTAAAATTTGTGAAATGATGATTTCGTTATAAAATGCATTACTATGGAAGATGAGATGAGGATCTATGCTTATGGTCGGGAAACAAGCCATTAATCGAGAGAATTTTATGCCTCCGTACGTTTTTCATCAAAAATACAACAAATATTGCTGCACAATCGCCGTATTTGTTTTTTTTGCATTGCGTGATTTCACAGTTTTTTCCCAAATTTAAAAGACTACCCCGGATGATCGTCAACCATTGCTTATGAAAGTCTGAGATTTAATAATCAAAAACCGTCAAGTGGCAATCGTTACTTGTTGAATGGATGTAAACACCAAACTGATCAGTCAACTCCATTTTAAAAGAAATATTTTGGGCCTCAGACGCATCAAATGTCGCTTCAGAAAAGATCATTGCGTTAAAATCTGTGAAGTGATGATTTCGCTATAAAATGCAGTACTATGGAAGATGAAATTAGGATCAACGCTTATGATCCGGAAACAACCAACTAATCGGGTGAATTTCATGCCTCTGTAAGTATCGCGTCAAAAATACAGGAAATATCACTGCACAACCACTGTATTCGCCTTGTTAAGCACCGCGTGACGTGTGACGGTTATTTCGACCGCTCTGGAGAACACCGTTTTGAGTCGATTGAAGAGATTCAACATGAATTGCAGCATGTTCTGAAGGTCTACCTATGAAAGAGGCGATCGGGAAGGATACGGCAGTACACAAATTCTCTCAACGAACTATAGTCCAGCTATAGCATATGCGATATACAGGATGTGCCATATGAGTGTTGGCGATTTAATTCTTCAATTTCTCGGTAACGGGTGGCGCGGGGTGGCGGGGGGATATGTTGTTCGCTGCGCCGCTTCCTGGAAATTTAGTCGCCATGGAGCCGTACACGGGAGTGCAGCGTGCATTTTGTGTCCGAGCGTATTACGAAAACAATAAATCAGTGATTACTGCACGACGTTTGTATCGGCATGAACATGGTTTACACGATTTAAGTGAAGTTCCAAGCGCCAATGTGATACGAAAATGGATCAGAATGTTCGAAACAACCGGCTCAACAGTACCAATTACGGTTCGTGGTCGCCCAGTTTCTGCAAGATCAGCCGACATTGTGGAGCGTGTTCGTGTTTCAGTTCAGCAAAATCCGCAACAGTCAACACGTAAGAGAAGTCAGTCTTTGGATGTCAAAAGAACAACTTTACGACGAATTTTGAAACGTGATTTGCATTTGAAGGCTTATAAGATTCAGATAGTCCAAGAATTAAAACCCGATGATGCCAATAACCGACTTAACTTTGTCAATTTGATGCTAGAGCGGTTCAACAATTTCAACAACGTGATTCTTAGTGATGAGGCCAATTTTCACCTTAATGGCCATGTGAACAAGCAAAATTGTCGGTTCTGGTCCGAGACTAATCCTCGACGCTTGCATGAACGTCCACTTCACAGCCCTAAGCTTGTCGTGTGGGCTGGCATAACGTCAACCGGTATTATTGGACCATCCTTTTTTGAGGACGAAAGAGGGCATGCGATGACGGTTAGAGCGAACGATTATTGCAACATGCTAGCAGACTTTTTGGTGCCAGCTTTGCAAGAACTTCAAGGCACTACCTCGAGGATGTGGGGCCACATGTCGTACGGCTAGGGTATCCATAGAGCTGCTGAAAAAGTTTTTTCCTGGAAAACTCATTTCGAAAAGGGGGGATATTGAATGGCCCCCACGTAGCCCCGATTTCTCTCCATGCGATTATTTTCTATGGAGCTACATCAAACCGGTAGTCTACGAGAATAATCCGACCAATTTAGAGCAGTTGAAGAGGAACATTATTCAGGAAAGTAATAAAATACCGAGAACAACTTTTCAACGAGTTTTCCAAAATTTGCGACTTCGGTTCCAAGAGTGTCAAGCAGCCGAGGGAAGCCAATTGGACAACATTATTTTTAAATCTTAAAAATTCCCATGCTTCTACTTTTTAAAAATACAAATATATATTTTTTATGTTTCGTAGTTTTTTTTTAATTGAATATTTAAGCCGCCAACACCTTTATGGCCCACCCTGTATATATTCGCCTTGCTAAATAGTGCAGAATTATAAGTACTTGTACCGGCAAATGAAACATACCTAAGAATTTTCGCAGAAAAATACACCATACCTTCTTGATGGCTTTGTCATCTTATGAACCATGATCTATATGAGTCTTATTCCGACATTAGCGTAGTTAAGCGCATAAAGAAACAGCATTTACACAAAAATACTCCATGAAGTAGGTGGTTCCGTTGACATGGAGCTTTTACGTCATTGTGAACCGTTAAATGTATGCATAGGCGGCTAAACACCCCTTAGAACTTTTCTGGTACCCCCAGGATTATCAGATTAGGTGAATTGAATGAATTTAGTTCCTTTAGAAGGAACGAATGAATAAATTTAGCCCCCTGCCCACAGAGAGAATTAATTGCTACGCCAATGACTGTATGCACTATACCCGCACGCCGTCATTGATGTAGTTGAGCAAATGGAAAATAAAAAAGTGATAGTTAAGTCACGTTGAACGAAAGGACTAAAATGTTTCACCAAGAAAGATTCTGCGGGAGAAATAAGATTGTTGCATTACGCTTGAATCTTCCTACAAGTAATTGGTGGAGAAGAAGAGCATAACATTGAAGCGCATTACTTTTTCATTACTCATGTACTCACATTTCTTCAAATAGTACCAAAAAATGTACTAACATGTACACGTCTACCATTTACCTTGTGCCCCGAAAAGTACATGTGACATTGTGAGTCAGAAAGCAGACAAAGAGAAAAACAAATAAACAATTCCAACAAAAAAAAAAAAGAAAAATAACAAGAACGAATGAACAGATACACTCACACATGCAAATGGAGAAAAGCAGCAGAGATAGAATAAATGTTCTCTGCTCAAATACGAAATAAACGCAAATGCACTCACACAGGCACAGAATATTTTGTGTACAACAAGTATGTGTTTGTGTGTATGGACCATTGAGTATCTGTATCTGTTTCAACATATCTCTCTGTGTATCTGTATAATTGTTGTTTTTGTTGTTGGCGTAGCTGCTGCTTCTGAATTCATGTATTATCTCTACTCCAACATATCGCCACGTTGTATCTGGCATCTCATTCTATCTGCTGCATTTTAGATACAATTCATACATAAAGCCGACATTTATTTACACACATCTGTACATATGTACAAGTAAGTATCTATGTACTCGTATGTATGTATGTTGATACACCATTTCACAGAACCAACTTTTCTCCTTCCACTCTGCGAAAAGCAAACAAACAACACAAACGACAAGCCATGGTTGCGGCGGCGGCAGAGGCCACAGGCGAACCAGGAATTGAACCCAGAGATAAGTAACAAACATTTACGTAAAAGCAGCGCACGAAGACGTGGCCAACAACAACATATGTTGTTATGACACCAAAAGCAAATACTACGAAATCTGCTGAACAACAAACTCTCGTTCATTTGTGGTCGACCGTCATTGTGGCTTCCTGGGGGCACAACGAACGATGCCCCGGCATTCGGTGGGAAATGAGGAAGAGATGCGTTGATGACGATGATGACGGCGACAACAGTGGCATGGAAGACAAACTTTGCGGCCGTGCAGCAGTACTAGATAAGGTATTCGACAACACCACTGGGTGGAAGGATTGTTGGTGGGCGGCTTCTACCTCCCGACTCAATTGTTATCTGTGGCTGTAGCCCGCTGCCAATGATGCGGGTTCATTGTATCTGTACTATATTGCGGCCTCGGGCTGCTGTGGGAGTTTCATTACGTCTGTTGTCTTTGTCCTCCCCCCATTCCTGATTTGTAGTTGGGAGACTGCGCACTGTTCATCCACTCCAAACTCTGCAATCTCTTCTGTGTGTGGATTGCATCAAAATGTTGCTAATACGTAGATATTTGTTGCCGTATCTTTCTACGTTTTTTGCAACCCCCCATGCCCCCTGTCCTGTATGGGATTCGCTTTAAAATGACTTTTGATAATACAAAACAAACAAAGTGAACATCAAAGTTTTCAAACGATGCTACGTCAAATCTATGGGAGGTGGAAAACAGGTTGAGACATGTGATATACATTGTTAATAAATAGCAGATACAATCAGCAGATTTGTAAAATAAATCTTTCTTTTTTTTGCACAAATTACTGAGTGATCTTAAATACTCAATTGTAAATAAGAAACATACTTGGGGACTTTGCCGAAACGTGTTAAATTTGCACAAACAAATACAAATTAAGGAATTAATTTGAAATTAAGGAATTAATTTGTAGTACAGCAAAGTGATCATTGGATACGGCAGAAAAACTGTTTTTTGTTTTTTTTCCTAAGCTCAAAAGGTTATCGTATGATCATGATTGGTCAGAATTTAGCAAATTTATCCAATTCCAAAGCTTTTCACTAATCTCAGATTTACATTCAACAAAATGTCATACCTACAAAATTGAAATGATATTGCGCTGAAGCAAAATATTGTGATATAATAATTGTCATTCCTCATACAGGGTTAACCATTCAGTGATTTCAAAACCGCCGATCTGGCAAAACTATCGGCTGTTAAATACCTCTCATCTGAAGTGTTACTTATTTAGTGAAAGGTTTGCCATTTACGATTGTTTAACCACCAAAGAACGCGCAAAATAAGTTAAATTTTATTACAAAAGTGGTGATTCAAATGTGGGGTTTCAATCGAACAAACTTCTTTTCAGCGATGAAGCTCATTTCTGATTCGGTGGTTACATCAACAAGCAAAATTGTAGCATATGGGGCTCGGTTTGTACCAGATCGGCAGCCAAAATAAGTAAGGATAAAACATTTTACCGGTTTTGTTAGCAAATATGCCTTGATAGCGACCCAATGTGAAATTTCTGAAAACAGTGTCGTAATCTGCCTATTATTGTCCTCTAGAAACTGCATTGAAACTCTAAACAGACGCTAAATGAACTGTGCGTATTAGACTGCTTTCTCAGGAAGCCAACAATAATTTTCTTCGCGATACTTCATTTTTATTTTATATTCAATTTGTTGCGAGTGACATATATTCAAAAACACGTTCAGGCGAATTAAAACCAAGTTGTCAATGGATGTTATTTTGCAATGAAGTAAAACGAAGCGCATATATACGGACTACTAGCGCTTCGTCTTATATATGTTTTCATTGCCAGTACCACGCGGATGATAGGTGGAAAGCCTACTTTTTATTTTTCACGTTAGTCGCTAGCAAAGAAAGCATTACTTAACAGCATGATTTGTTTTGAGAAGATATAGATGGACAGCACAAAAGAGGACATCCGTAACTCTGTGAAACAGACAGATTTTTGAGTTCTTAGTAAAGTTTGGCGCGACCTACTAGAAGAGGAACGCAGAGGACCAAAGCTCATTAGATTATATTACACTGGTCTATAAATTTGGAAAAAAATCGACTAATCTGGATGCGCTGAATTCGAATGTGGCATAAAAATTGGGCTATCAGCTCCTGTTCATTTTTTATCGCATGCTGGCAATACTGTAAAACAGTCAATACTGACACTACAATTTTCCAATTATTAATTTGACAGAAGCCAACATTCATTCTAAATCTCCATAATAGTAACGTTTCAGCATGTCAGGGAGATCATGAGTTCATGATTCAAGATATTTTTGCTTTGTGTGCGGTGAATAGTTGGTTGAAAAAAAGGATATGCAATATCACACTCATTAAAATATGCATATTTACTCGTACATTATTTTGGTTTTGCTGTCGGAAACTTGAACAAACCGTGGACACCGACCATGTTTTCCAATAGCTGCAGAACTGTTTTATGCAAGTGGTCAAATGGCAAGAAGATCTATTTCAATTTTTCAATTCCAATACTTTGCAGAAAGTGAAGTAACCACCAAACCGATTGTTATTTCCGTTTAACAAAAGTTGCTGGATTCAGTATCGGTTTCCAAACCAGTTCAACGTTCACTAAATGATCCATTACCAGTCATTCCTAGTACTACGAGCAGAAAACAGCTTTCACCAGCAGTGGTAGTTTGTTTCAGGCTGATGATGAACGCCATTTAGTGGCTCAAGCTAAGCTGAATGATTTAATTCGGGATTTACATTTGACGAAGCAAGATGTAAGACCATCGTGAACAGTTTCTTTGGAAACAATAAGGATGAAAACTACAGACAAATTGTTGCTGTATTATTGAAAACTTATCAAGAATTATGTGCACAAATGTCACTTAAAATGCATTTTCTTCATTGGCATTTAAATAACATTCACATAACGCCATTTGCTTTTGAAAACCTATTGATTTTTAAATAAACTAATGATTTTTTATGTAAAAAGCGAATAAAAATATTGTTTTTTGTATCTTGAAAACCTGACATGATAGAGAAAAACCACTTACAGGTTCTAATTCAACACACCAAATTACCCTAAGAAAGGTATTTTGTTGCTTCAGTCCAAAACCTTGTTATAATTTTGATTATTTGTTTGTAGGAGAAAGTTTTGCTGGAGTTATATTATCCAGAATAGCAAAGATTTTTCGACAGTAAACAGGAAATGCATATGCATTATCTTTGAAATAGCTCACTGAGTTGCGCTATTTATCATTTGCGATAAATTTAGTATTATGCGCTTTAAGGTTTTCCCTAAATAATCGACAAGCTATGCTAGTCCTCATGTCTTCCATATGGTAGAAATGGGTTGCTATTTCTACTTTTTGCAAAGACTGGTTACCGTACAGTAAGCCTGCAAATAGTTTTTTTCATACACTTACGGAGAAGTAATGTAATGTAACGCCTACCCATCCTTTTTGGATTTTTATCGATTGGGAGTATTTTATATATATATCGGATTCAACCAACAAAAGATTGTATTTGCTGTCACTGCTAGTCATAGTTTTTGTTGGATAAAATTGGATGGAACTTCTCCAACATAGAAAAAAGACGTTAAATGCTGCCTGGGAGGTTTACATGGCTTTGATGTAAATTTACTAACTTTACTATTCGGTGTGGTCTCATAGAAACATACGCCTTACCTTAGTTATAAAGAAAATTTCCTTGCATTCCATGAACAGGTTGTGGGAGGTCTCCTGCTATTTGGTGACCTCAAACGCATTAAATTTTTATAAGCACTGGAAGGGGACCTACGATTCCGAACGTTCGTTTAAGAGGCCTTTACTAGCCTTGTCGAATGTTCTAATACTCTCAGTATTTATTAGGGATATCGCGATGACCGCCTCTCGGACGAAAATTAGATGGTTATATAGAGGATCGACACACCGGCCATGTGTACGATAGCAGCTTATCAAGTTATCTGTCTATATTTGTCGTCTTTTCAATTATTGAATTGAAGGGTTTATGTTTGTGAGACACTCAACGTCAGCTTATTTCGTCCTTAGACTATGTCACAATTCATTTAAATATATAGAGTAAATTCGCGAAGTATTGAAATTTGCCAGTTTCCAGTCATGATCTTTGTCTATCTAGCAATATCGATTCACTGCCCTTTTTCTCACAGTTTGCAAGAAAAGCAAATATGAATATGCCACCTTGGCAAAGATATCTCTTTGCATCCTTTACATGTCATCCCACTAATAATTTAAATAACTCATAAATTTCAGAATTTGTGTATTCTCTCATAAAAAGCAAAATTTTTTGTGACTGTTCATTGGAAACGTGACATATTTATTAGTATTTAAGCATTGTTGGCAACATATTTTATGGTATTTTAACAATATGCAAACACTGTTTTATCCCTTCCAAACAATAAACACTGGAAAATAGATAGATATAACGATAAAAAGGCGTTTTCGAGAAACAACAATTTATCCTGAGCAGACAAAAAAGGGATAACCCTTCTTCTATACAAGCCAAGCGAAATAAAACCATTGACTTTAGCTACAAGTCAATGATGGCAAATTACGAATTTACGATACATTAGACAATGAAAGGATGGCCCGAGCGACAAAAAGGATGCGTATCCCATGACAAATTTGAATATCGACATCGATACCTTCGTGACTGCGCGTGTAAGTGAGAGACTCAATCGACTTAAAAAAGGGATTTTGAATACGATGGCAACTACAACAACAACAAAATGAACAAATGTTTTCGTTTTGGTGAATTGTGCTAATGTGTTAACTTAATTTAACGCTATTAGCACCCTTTACAGCGAAAGGTTGAACGAAGTGAATGTTCGAAATAAGGGTGACAAATGGTCGAAGTGCGATGAATTGGTAGCGAAAACAGCCCTTAACTCTAAACATGACATGCAAATCCTTGTCATATGTTTTAGGTTTTATCATTTCGTAATGATAATGAAGATGTTCTGGGCCTGATGTGACAAATTTGTGGGTTGTGTGAAAGATACTGCATGAGAAGAGATAGTAAGAGAGGGATCGTAGGATATGAATATATCAAACAGATTGTTGTATGTTAGACAAGAATTGTGTAGTTAATAAATAAGCAAATGAATACAAGTGAAATTTATAGAATTTTTACAGCAATTTACGTGTAATTTAAATACACGTGGATAATCAGTTGTTGTTGATAGAGAAATAGTTGCTAATTTGGAAAAAGCTATAATGAAATGGCAAAACTATCTACCATAGATGCACAAAATATCGCTATGTTTGGTGAGTTCGTTCGGTTAATTCGTTAGTTCATTATACGTCACTTCTCATGACATAGAGTTCCTTCAAACGCTATTATAACTTCCTCCCACCCCTTCTCTAAACTGTTTACTATTATTTACTTCTGTTCTCGTTCTACTCGTGAGTAGTTATAGCTTTTTAATAAAAAAGTTTTCCAAAGTGGAAAAAAATTAGCGAAAAAGAGCATTTTAGGCATTTTATGCTGTATTATTTCTGGAAAGGAAAAACAGTTGCTGAAGCCAGCCAAAAAGTAAAGTCTGCTTGTGAAGAAATCAGACCAAATGAAAGTACTTGACAGAAATGGTTTAAAAGATTTTCTACGAGCAACTTCTCCGTAGCGGACGCTCTCAGATCAGGACGATCAAAAGAAATTGTTTCCGAGGAGGTGATAGATTTAATTATTGTTAAAAGCCGTGCAACAGTAGGGAAATAGCAGAAAAAATTAAAAATCAGTCTCCACCGTTGACGGGGTCATAAAAGAGCTCGGATTTGTGAGCAACAGTAGGAAAATAGCAGAAATAATTAAAAAATCAGTCTACACCGTTGACGGAGTCATAAAAGAGCTCGGATTTGTGAGCAACCTTACTGTGTGGGTACTTCACTCTCTCACCGAGGCCTCACACTGCCTTGTGGACCCTTCAGAAACTGTCAGAGCTTAGGTGGGAAGTTTTACCACAGTACCACCCACCGTACTCCTCAAATCTCGCCTCATCCGACTATCACCTATTTCGCAGCCTGGGCAAAGAAGTGAAAAATTAGAAAAACCAGAGTTTTATGAGAGATGAGTTAAGAAGCTCCCAGAGAGGTGGGAAGAAGTTATTAAGAAAGGGGGAGATTATACGTATAATAGATTAAGATAATTGCTTTCTTGAACATATATAAATTTGTAAATAAATCTCTTTTAAAAACCGATCGAACTTTCTGAACAACCCGATAGTATCGATCGTTTCATCTACTCGCGATCTCCGCACCCGCGGGTATGTACAAATTTCCAGGCTGTGTTCTTTTCGCTGCAGGGCGACCAATCCCGTGGAGTTTGGTGTATAAATTACAATTTGTTAGCAGTTTTAATGCGCAGCTCCAACCGGTGAATGTGACGGCAGCGTGGTGATCAGAAAGCCTTCTGGGTCACAGTTCCCGCCTGATCGTTTGGTGTTGGACCCCTAACGGGAGCATCACACGGGTTGTTAGTTGAAACCGAAAACGCTGGTAGAGTCTTTAAGCTCGAATGTGGAGTTGCATTTTACAACCGGGTGCTACAGACCCATGGAGTAGCAGAATCGGTAAACCGAATTGAACGTTCTTTTTTCAGAAAAATCACGCGAGCTTTATTAGAGAGGAATGGGGTGGGAAGGAGTTATTAAAAAAGGGGGAGATTATATAATAAATTAAGATAATTGTTTTCTTGCATATAAATTTGTAAATAAATTTCTTTTAAAACCCAAACGAACTTTGCGAATTACCCAATATATGATTATATTGTGAAATGTATGTGGAATTAGACAAAATTAAACATTGTTGAATATGATGCAAAAATCAAAAAAAAAAATGTATTTGCCGAATCAGATAAGATTTCTAATCGAAGTGGCTGAAGGGAGCAGGATTTCTGCCTTCTTTTGAATGCATTGGATGTATTTTTGGTTCAAAAGTTTTCTGAAAACATTTCCAAATATCCAAGTTCTTTAAAAACGATAAACAACCATGAGGAGTTTTACTATGAATAGAAGAAATCTTCTTTCACTTTCTTTTTAGGCTTAATGTGATTTAAATGAAGCATAACAAATTAAAGAAAAATAAATAAAGAAAATCATAAAAGTGTCCGATTGTCACCATAATATTCATAAACGACAAAATAAGTTCACAATTGGTTTAAAAGTTTAGTGTATTAAATCTATTAGTATTTGTGCTGGTCTACCATCACATTCAAATAAAAGCGAAAATTAATCAATTTTGAGATATTCGCCGCATAACTCTTTTAATCACAAGTTTCAGTATCAATTAGATTTCTAGGAAACAGATAATACTGTCCGCTAATATTAAACTTTTTGTGTTTGCCTAAAGTTTCGATAATGTTTTCTATAGATCTTAGTTCATAAATTCCCATAAATTGATTTCACGAACTTCACATTGAAGTGATTCATTTAAAAATGACAATTTATGTATATTTGGAAGTCAATATTCCCCAAACCCATTTATGACGCCAATAATGTATGCATGTTAGGAGATGTGTATTGAAGCAACCTTTCAGAACTATAATATCTGTGGTTTTATAGTAGCGATAATCATCATGATGTTAGACCCCGAGATGGTAACACCTAACAAATTGTTTTTTTTTAGGGTTATCTATTTAGCCGGTCTGGTAAGGCTGTCAGCTTTTAAATATCTGTCATTCGAAGTGTTATTTATCTAATAAAAGATTTGCTATTTACGTATATGGATCGTTTAATAACCGAAAAACGCGTAAAAATAGTTACAACCTACTATAGAAGTCGTGATTTAAACGTGGGCTTTCAATGGAACAAATTTTCTTCAACGATGAAGCTCGTTTCTCACTCGGTGGTTATGTCGACAAGCAAAATTGTCGCATGTAGAGCTCAGAGAACTCGGAAATTATTGTGAAAAAGTCTCTATTTGGTGCGCAAATTTTTCAAAAACTGCCTCAATAGGATCTACTGCTGCCACCAATCCACAGGCGGTCATTTGAATGAAATTGTATTTCGTACATAATGACAAGATCCAAACATTATAATGAAATAAAAGCTTCACCGAAATCATAGCTTTATGTGTGGTGCTTAATTGAAACCGGAAAATGGATAACTCTATATTTGGAATGAAGTCATGAAATTAAAGTGATGAAATTTTTGTTTTGCAAATTTAAAAAGTGATTTTAGATAATCTCGATGTTACAACGACAATTCAAGAGATATTTGAAATAAATTGAATATAAATAAATTGAAATTGATTAATAAATAATATAAATAATTGTTTGCTAAACTTCTCCGAGAGGTCGTTAAAATTACAACCAATCTGAGCAAACTGAAGGTGCTTCGAAATTCACAAATTCTTCTAAATTATATGGGTAAAATATATGGCAAATTTTAAAATGTCATTACATTTCGAAAGCAAACTTATAACACTTCTGGTATTGATACATAATCATTGCATTAGGCTTCATTCCAAATTAGTTTCGGCACATATAACAAACAGTTCTGTTCCTCAATGTAGTCTCTTTCCACCAGAAGCCATAAAAAGAAATACTGACAATTGTTTACCATAATCAAAAAATATCTGCAGACATTTCAAATAGTCGAATAATCGAGTCAAATCTTATGAAAGATTCTCAAACTGAAGTGCAAAAGACTGGGTACCGCTCACTGAGTAAAAAAATAGGCTAAGTGCTGAACATGGAAATACAGATTATTTATAATTTTGAAACCGACAGGCTTTCTCATATTCCATTCATTGAATGCTATTGAAATTGTCTATTTCTTCGTTAGGCACTATAACAATGAGACCCTCGAGCCGAGCTTTGACTAGTTGTACGAAATGATTAACGTTGGTAAGAAAATTTTAGAAGATTTAAAGATTTTATTCCGCTGGATTAGCTGATATAGTAATGGATATAGATTTACATAGTGCAGAGTTAATAAAATCCTAAAATGGCAAGAATTTCATTATTTCTATTTAGCCAATTTTTGTTTTTTTAATTTCGTATTTCTGATAATTTTGATCACAGTACTCCTATCCATTTAGTAACAAATATTCTAAATTTCCCAATTTTTTCTAATATTTTTGAGTTGTTAGTATTGATTAGTCAAGGATCCGTTTTTATTATCTTTCAATTCAGATTACATTTTATTCATTTTTCTTTTTAAGCAAAACAACAACATTTTTGTCCTTCTTTCAGCCTGGGAAAATTATTAATTGGTCTTAGTTCAATATCGAATCAATCGTAGAAAGTGAAATTTTAGCCGCGTAATTATAGGTTATCGCAGCATCTCATTTACAACACACTCGTATTTCGTTTGCGAAATTTAGTAATCACTTTTTTCGCCAATTGTTTCGCTGACCTTGATTTCTGCCCTAAAGTTGTGATTGCAAAAACTCAGGCGAAGTAAAAACATAATAATGAATTGATCTTTCGTTCATTTTTTTTTGTTTCTCAGCAAAAACGACAAACGTCTTGTGCTTATCATTTCTGCTTTTTTAACGACAATGACATTGGCGGGAGCTGAACTCAATTCAAGCTGCGCAATATTTTTGCCAAAAAAAGTCAAATGTCTCTTGTGTTTAAGACTTCTTACACTCCTCTCTGTATCTGTAAGTTGTTGTCAATGGTGTCTGCTGCCTCAAAGTCTGCCCTTCAAGGCACAAAAGCCACTTGGAATTCCTCAAGTCGGATTCCGTTGGTTTCTTTCTTTTCTGCTGATTTGCTTTTTCAACAAACTCTGCTCTGTAATTAACTCAGTTGGAAATCATTTGAAAAGATTCAAAAAAAAAAAAAACAGACGTCTGTTTTTGGTCTACACCACTCGCATTGACACAATACGAATACAAAGTCAGGACATGATTTCTCAACCAGAAGCAACGGTAAACACAAGCGAACAACATCATTACGGTCACTATCCTTTACATCATATAAACCGATAGATGAGGCATTGAAAGTGATTCCCCCTCAAGTCAAAAGTGAATGGGAATGGCAAGGAGGGCAACAAAGAATGCGATCTTATTTTAACGATCAAGGATATCTTTTGTTTTCCCACTTCTTCATTCACTCTGCGATTGCCCAAAAGCGGAAGTTGCAGTCTACATTTGTGTGTTCTCAAAAAACGTCTGCAACGCAACAATAGAAGTCCTTTTATGCTCTTCTTGAACATGTAAAAATGCTGAAGCTCATAGTACTTGAGAATTATAGTACAGGATGAAGTACACAACGCCAGTTAACTAAATCTCATAGAAACATTGAAATTATAACTGACATCTGACTTTCCGCTTTTTTTATTTTTTCTTTTTGCTTGGGTCTCAAGACCACGAAGGAGCACAAATCCTTGACACTCGAAGCTAAACATAGCGCTTATCTGACAATCACAGGCTCAAGACTTAGTTCACATAGAAAGCAGGTTTTGCAGGAGGGGTGAGCAAAAAGTGGGTGGAGAACTTTATTGCTTGTGAGAAAATCATGTCTGGGAAGACAAAATTGCATGAAGATAAATCGTACTCCTTTTTAGAATAGTCTACGTTTTTGAGTCACATGACAATTTTAAATATGAAACCACGCAAATCAGAAATATGGAACTATTGTGAAGGATGTTAATCTACTAAGAAT
The DNA here is from genome assembly GCA_019455685.1 of Philornis downsi. Taxonomy (NCBI): domain Eukaryota; kingdom Metazoa; phylum Arthropoda; class Insecta; order Diptera; family Muscidae; genus Philornis; species Philornis downsi. The sequence continues at coordinate 1,323,761 of JAHXMU010000025.1, forward strand.
TGCGTTAGGTGCGCAACAAAGTTCTAGCTGTATTTTTTATAAAAGTGCAACTTTTTTTGAAAGCATGTTTACAAATGATTCACTGAAAGTATTGCCCATCGCTAGCTACTACTTTTTCCCATCTTTCTGGTAAAACTCGAATTCCGTCACGGTAAAACTGCTTATCTTTTGAGGCTATCCACGAATCAAGCCATTTCTTGATGTTGTCATGTGAGTGGAACTGCTGGTCAGCCAGACCGTGTGCCATCGAATGGAACAACTGATGATCGGATGGCGCAATATCTGGAGAATATGGCCGATAGGGTGAGACTTCCAATTTCAGTGTTTCCAGGTAGGTTTTAATGGGCTTGGCCACTTGAGGCTGAGCGTTGTCATGCTGAAGAATCACTTTTTCGTGCCTCTCCGCGTATTGTGGGATTTTCTCGCGCAGAGCTCTGCTCAATCGCATTTATTGAAATCAATACCGATCCCCAGCACTGGTTTCCCTTGATTTCATCATCTAGTAATAAATAACACCGACCTGGTCCCACTAAATACAGAGCATAACCTTCACAATGAATCCATTTTTCATCACCCGTTACAATACGATGAAAAAACCCTTCCTTTTTTTCGCTGAAGTAGTTGTTCACAGGCGAAAAAACGGCGCTCAACTACTACTACTACTAACTACTACTACTACTAACTACTAACTACTAACTACTAACTACTAACTACTAACTAC
>JAHXMU010000025.1:1324491-1343326 GCA_019455685.1 Philornis downsi
GGACACCCTGTATTACTTTACGGCCAATTACAAATGATAATAAAAAATTGTTAAAACTGATAATAAAAACTTAAATTTAAAACAAAAAAAATATTTGGGAAAATAAATCCTGCTGCATATACAATTAAGCAACATTCTTTTATGCAGTATTCAATAATGATATGAGTCGCTTAAAAAGATATTTAAAATTCTTTCTGCGGCTAATTTGGCACAACTGTCCCCTATACTGATGCGGAGATTAAGCGCGACCTGACATTTAGTTTTGTTGCAGTGCTTAATTTTTTCAGTTCATTTCAAGTGTGTTTAGCGATTTTCTATAATGTTTGAACATATCGAATAAAGAATATGTATCAGATTTTGTATTGCACATAAAATTCTGTGTGCCGAACTACTGCAAATGTTACAGACAACTTACAGAGAAACGACTTTATCAAAAACACGTTCTTATGAGCGGTACAGTGCTTTCCGAAGCGGTCGAGGTTTGGTGGAAGATTGACCCCGCTCTGGTCGATCATCAATAAATTTAATGTCGATAAAGTAAAAGAAATTGTGACTGAAAAGCGTTATTTAAATTTCAAAGAAATAACTGCTGAACATTGAATGTTTCTTGAACCAATTCATGCCATTTTTCCAAGACTGTTTCGGTATGCAGCTCGCCTAGTTTCGAAAGAACTAAATTTTCTTTAGAAACCCCAACGAATAAAGGCAACGAAGTACATTTTGAAATGAGTCAATTGCATTTACATATTCACCCGTCGCATTGTAACTGAAAATGAGACATGGGTTTATCTGTTTAACACTAAAAGCAATCAACAAGCTTTGGAATGACGTCTTCCAACTTATCGAATCCGAAAAACCAGCGAAAATCGAGTAAAATATTTACGGTTTTCTCTGATTGTCTCGCTGAGCAGCTATGAAGTGTTTGAGAAAGCAAATCGTCGTCGAGAAAGACCAGATTTATGGAAAGAAAATAGCTAGAATTGTGAAGAAATTTCTGGCCAAAATCTCAACATCTCATTCAACATTCATCTTGTGTGACTTTGTTCTCTTTCCAAGTGTAAAATTAACACTTCGTATCACCCATTTTCAGTCGCTAGAAGACATAAAGAAGATATCGCGAGAAGAACTGAAGATTTTTTTTGAAAAATGTGTTTGAAAAATTTGGTGATAATTGAATTGTTCGTTGCAATAATTGTGTTATTTTGGATGGAGCCTATTTTGAAGTCGATATAACAATTTTGAATGAAAAATTAGTATTTCTATGTTTTATTCCCAATACTTTTTTCGACAGAATGTTCGTATGTTTTTTCTTCGTGTTGAAATCAATTTCGCTATGATATTTTTGGTACACGTTTATAAAATTCTTTAGCTGACGAAACCCTCCAGTTGGCCAAACACGTCCATGAAAAATTCTCTCACATTTTGCCTGTCTCCGAACATTTGATACGTCGTCAGTTAATGCTAACATTGACCTGATCCCATTTGCAGCGATGTATTCAGTTATTTGCGCAACGTGCATCCTCCATTGTAAGTTAATGACTCTAAATAAAAACCCACTTCTTCTATTAGACAAAAGTTTCTCATAATGAAATGAAATGTGAAATTGAATACTCTCGACAACTGCACCGAGCACTGCAATTTCTAGATTCGTAAATGCCCTTAATTGCGTACACATTTTGGGGGGCGCGACGAAAGGAAGTAACCTTTGCAAAGGCTGCAAGATGACGAGGACAATGATTGTTTGATCATCACAATGATGTTGGTGGTGGCAGTGGTGGTAGTGGTGGCAGCAGTGATAGAGTGCCAGCGGTGATCGTGTATTGTTATATCAATCATTTCGAGTACGAAATGAATGAAACTCTCGCATCAGAAGGAGATTGCAATTATCAAGTCCAAATGTCATGAGGCGTTCTCGGCATAACTGACAGTGATTGTATTCTCTCCCTCTTCTCATGTCCTAACATTTAGGACTCACAATGATAATCGACAAATGCATATGCTGATGCCGCATAATTCACGCAAAACTCATTATAATGAATTGAAATACCGGAAATTTCATGGCGCGTGTCTTAACACAACACATTTTGAAGTATGATGAGTGGAATCATCTGCCGGCTGTTGTCTCGTAAGGAGATCACCGCCAAGGCACATTTTGAACTTATAACAATCACAGGGATAACACAGGGTATACGTAAATATTGCTAAGTGTTTTTGGCAAAATTCACATCAATGTGTGAACGAAGCAACAACTTTTTGGTAAGATATTCCGATTGTGAGCTGAGCGACAGGTACCTGCACTAGCCATGAGTTTGGTATTGATCGTAGGTTTGTTTACTCACTTGTTTCTTGAGATCGCACAACACTGCCGGATCCGGATAGTCTGTTTGTGAGGTTAATCCCGTATTTCGAGATTTCTCGAGTGTTTGTTTACACGTTCAATTACTTTGACCGCTGGTCCGTTTCACCGCCGCTGAATCACTTGTGGTGCGAACACTTCACTTGTTTTATTTTCAATTTGTTTAATTTGTAATCACTTGTTTGCCACTTTCTTGCAAATAAACAAAATTCTACCGTAGTATTTTCCCATTTGCTTTGTTCTATATCCGCATTTGAGTGACAACTCTTCCAAGTGTCCGAGAAACGCAGCGAACAATTTCGACTGTCTAATCGCACACATATTCCGCGCCTCGTAGAGGGCTATCTCTCTCATCGAGCCCACCTGAAACGGCGGCCAACAGCGACGATCGACGTTTCATCTCTCTACTGTCGAACTACTATCATCGTAGCACTGTGGGCGAACACTACTATCATTGTCCCTCCAAAATAGATCGAAATGCGATCGTAAATAGGCGACGCCAACAGCGCCAACGTTAACGCCAGCGACGAATTGTACAAAAATCGTTAGAGAGTGATTTGTTGAAGCGCCCAAAGCTGAACGTCTAGTCGCTATCTATACGAAATTGACTACAATAAGTGACAATGCTAGCACTTGTGTATCTTTGGAAATGTATACACGTAGAGAAATATTTGGTCTCGATTTCACGGACCTTGAGAACTGTTCGCCTTGCATTTGGAAGCAAGTTTCACCCAGTCCTAAATTGTCACTTTTTGTCATACGCTTTGGGCTTTCTTTATTCAATTTAGTATATGAATGTTCACAATACCAGAGAATATATGTAGTTTTTGTCAGAAAACATTAAAAATTAAGATTTCAAAATACAAAAGTCAATAGAATATTGTATCAGAACTGTGAAATTCTTCTGGAATTATTAAACTTTGACTTAAAATGGTTAATTTGAGATTTCTCAACTCGAACGTCGAAAAACAAAGATGAATTCAGAGTTTCTATTCTGTAAAGAAGACGTAACTTTAAAGCGGTGCGGTTTTATTACTCTTTAGTTTTCACTGTAGAATTTTTAATAGCTCTCTCGCGATTTGGGACATATATCAAAGTCAAACATGCTCAGAAAGCACTGCAATTGTACCATAGACAGAGCGAAATAGTGCTCACAAATTGCTGAATATGTTGAGCAAGTACGATCGATAGCTGATCTGGCTGTTCAAGGAACTTGCCATTATGTACAAAATACAATGCAATTTAAAAGATCGCCCATAGATTAGTTACAGCCGTGGATCCTTTTGAGGTAGTTTTCGACCACTTTTTCGCACATTTCAGGCGAAATGTTGATTTTGAAATGCTCCAACGATTGGGAATTATTCGCGTAAACACGGGCTTTGACATAGCCCCACAAAAAAGTCTAAGAGCGTCGAATAGCATGATCTTAGTGGCTAATTGACGTCGCCAAAACGTGAAATTACGCTTTCTTGAAACTTCTTATGCAATAAAGCCAAAATCGTTCGTGTTGTGTGAATCATGGAGCGGTCTTATTGAAACCACATATCGTCCAGTTTATAATCTTCAATTACAGGCCAAAACAAGTTGGTTATCGTACGCTCTGAATTGACGGTAACGGTTTCTCCAGCGTCATTTTCGAAAAAATACGGCCTAATGTCACTGTTGCGCACCAAACAGTCACTTTTTCCGGATGCAATGTATTTTCCACAATCAAATTTCTCTATAATCTTGCCAATTCCTTGCACAGTGGGTCGATTATGATAACAATAATCACCCCGGAATGCACGAAAAGTGCATGCGTTTGAATCACCAATTTTGTAGCTTTTGTAGCATACATAAATGACAAACTTTTCACTAAATAAAAAACACTTCAGATGACGGATATTTAACAGCTGACAGCCTTGCCAGACCGGCGTTTTTGAAACCACTAAATGGATAACCTTGTACAAACAAGAGCATAATTGATGATAAATTTCATGTATCATAGAATAAAAGCTAGGTGGTTTTCGCTTTTATTTCAGCGCCCTCCCACAAGTCCTGAGACCTCCTTGAAAATTAGTTAGCCAATCAAGAGTCAAACTTTTTTAGTTGTGTTAAATAACAGATTTACATTGCAGATATATAACAAATTAATTGATTGCATACACGGATGCGATATGAAATTCGTACATTACCAATTTAAAATAACTATTTTAAATTGAATACTAATAAAACAATTGGAAAGAAAAAAGAACAAATATTACAAAAAAATAAAGGAAGTTAATTTTAAATATTTAAAATTAACAGGCAATGATTATATTTTCAGTTGGCAATATTTTAATCACTGTTCAACTTTGCCAGTCTGATTATTTTCAGTGTACACGCACAACGATAAGAAGTGATACGATTTAAAATACGATTGCTAATAAATAAGAATGCAGAGATAAAAAAATATCATTTTACTGTACGAGTGTCAAATTAGTGTGTCAGACTAATCGAGCTCCTGCAATGGTCGATTGATCGTTAATCGAAAATATAATTCAATGATTAGGTGGATAATGCTATCAATTGCACTAGTCAACAAGACTTTTGATCCCGAACTGCCACAGCACCATTTTTTGATGTGCCATAATCTCCTAAACGCACAAAGCAGGATGGATTTTTTCCACTTTTTTTAAATTATTTTTATGCGACTTTATGGTTATGGATCAACGAAGTTGCATCAAATTTTGTGTAAATAATGAAATTAAGTGCTCAAAAACACTTGAAATGTTGACAGTGGCATACGGTGAGAGTACTCTGAGTCAAAAAAATTTATACAAATGGTACAAACATTTGTACTTTGAACTTCACAGAAGTTCAAGAAAATGTGAATGATGACACTCCCTCTGGACGCCCCAGCACATCAACAACAGATGGAAATGTTAAGAAAGTGAAGAAAATTGTTATGGAGAATCGTCGAATCACAATTAGAGAAGTTGCTGAGGATGACGGCATATCGGTTGGCTCATGCCATGCAATCTTTTCGGAAATTTTGGGCATAAAGCGTGTGGCAGGGAAGTTCGCTCCAAAATTGCTGAATTGTGACCAAAACCAACGTCTCATGAGCCTGAGCGATGCTCACTTGTTGAACGATGTCAACGATGATTCAGATTTGCTTAAAAGGGTCATAACTGGTGACGAATCATGGGTACGAGTATATGGTTATGACATCGAAACCAAAGCCCAGTCGTCCAGATGGAAGAGTCCAGGACCAAAAAAGACCAAAAGAAGCACGCTAAGTTTGATCAAGTGTCAAGGTTTTGCTCACTGTTTTCTTGGATTACCATGGCGTAGTGCATCAGGAGTTTTTGACACAAGATCGTAGGGTAAATAAGGAGTATTACATTGAAGTTGTGCGCCGTTTGTGTGAAGCAATACGAAAACAATGCCCGGAATCGCTGACTCACCATTGCTTGTGAGAGATTATTTGGCCAAAAATGCCTCAGCCACTGTATTCACCAGATTTGGCCACCTGACTTGACTTTTTCCTGTTCCCAAGATTGAAGAGACCCATGAAAGGACGGCGTTTTGCGACGATTGGGAGATAAAAACCGAATCACTTATTTATGCATCTCACAAACAAACTAAACATGTTACATGGGTAAAACCGTCAACATATCTTAGAGACGAGTGTACCAACATAAAAAAAATATAATAATAGGAAGACGATTGTACGTAGAACGCGAAATTTGAAAATGCATCTTATTTTTTGAACACACCTCATATGTTTGAAAATATGTAGTTTGTATTTTTGAAAGAAGTTGGCAGTACATTTAAATGGCGTTGGTAATGTCTTAAAGATTAGAACCTAATGCTTCGCAAACTATAACGAACATTGCATGTTATGAAAAATAGAGTTTAAGATAGATAAAAATATAACCTTAAAATTGGGATACTTTATAAGCATGGTTTTATTTATTTATTTATTTTTTTTTTTCCAACAATACAATCAAATTAAAAAATAGCAATTGCTACATATATTACGGAACACTCAAAAAATAATTTCAATTTCAGAATTTCGTCCTGTCTTCTAAAACCTGTTCCTTCCAACAAAGTTTTGCTTGCACCCTCTTACGTACGTCGCCAAGCGCGCTATCACGTCGACGTCTGTAAGCTCGTACATCCTACTCACACTTTTGTCATGCACTGTACAGCAAAATAGGTAGGACTTATGTAGGCTTGCTAAGCTAAGCATGTGTTTGCAAACCACACTTTGCTTCTAATTTACAAGCTGATAACGTTGTCTCAATTTACGTCCGAGCCGAGAAAGCTGATGACCTCCACCACTCCAACGTTCACGCATCTTCCTAACAAGTAACTCTTTGTTCATCGAAACAAATAGGTGTCTTTTGTCCATTTTTACTGTCAGCACATCTTTTCTGCCACCTTCTCTGCACTTGATGAAGCTCGCACTGATGAGGTTAAACCACATTATATGGAATGGATTCTACTCTGTCACACCTGACAGACCTCATAAACAAAAGGTAAAATATTGATCCAGCGACAGTTGTTATGCAAATGCGCACATAACGTTTACATTTCAATTATCAATTTCAATTACCTTGCAGTCACTTATTGAGCCATTCTTATTGAGTTCATTGGTACTGCTATCCTGAGCGAAATTTTCCTAAATGGTGGGCAATCAATGCCATTGTTGATAATTGGTTTGATTTCTTTGCATGCTTTGCCTTCCGGAACTATCACCTTATAGAAATGCTCCCTTCATTAATGCCGCAATCGGATGTTGATCCAAATATATATTTGGGTCACGGATCAAACGCACTTCCATTACGATATTAAATGCGTTTATTATCACGTGATGTGGCTTCTCGTACTATGTTTTTTTTTTTTTTTGTCGGAATTCGGTTTCACTTACTACCATTTCACTTTTTTTGCTGAAGCAAAACTAATCAGTTTGAATCCATTATCGGAAGTGCTGACTTCCCTTGCTATTTTGGCATTCAAATCTGCCTGAAGAATTTAAATCTCATGGTCAGAGAGCAGTTATATTTTTTTTCTATAAAATATATCTTTGGTCTCATTGACATTTTCTTTCTGCCGGAGCGCATGCGAAAATCGTCGCGATAAAAAGATTCTTTGCCTTGGTGTTAATTGGGGTTATCCGGTCACTTATCTGTCTAAACCAATAGATAAGCTGCCTTATATCTCTTACGTATTACAATTCATATCCAAATTGCTGATTTTCTACTTTGCAACCTTGCCTTGTCTATTGCAATTCCTAGATGGCAATGGAATAGCAATCGGATAGCGGGTACGTCCACTTTCGAGGAGTCAATTTCTTGATTTTCTTTTATATTTTCGTAATAATTTCTATTTAAGATGAACAGATTATTAAGACGATCACCCCGATTTTAATATTTGGATTGCCAAGTGGTATAAAAGTTGACTTCAGTAACAGATCCTACCCACTTATAAGTGGATAATTATCTAAAGAGCATCGATGTTATGATATCTTGTAGGCTATTCAAGCTAGTCGCCTTTTCACTTTAACTGCCACCAAATGGATGTCCGATAGCATTACCCGGGAATACTTGCTTGCAAGTCGGAAATCGTAAGTTTCTTGGGAAATTTTTAACGACGGTTCCAGTTATTCCCAAGTAAATAATATTCATACAGCTCAAATTAGAATTCTCCTATTCCTCAAATATGTGATTATTAGATTTTGTTTCCTTTAAGAGACATGATATCAAACCTTTCGAGCTAACATGTAAATGCTTGCTGAATCAATGACCTATGAAAGCTTCTTAGAGCGCGGCCACATCATAAATTTTCATAATAATCGGTTCAAAAGTTCTGAAGGTATGCAAAAACATTTCTTTACTTAAGTAGAACATCGGACCCAAATATCATTCTTCACCAAGTAGTTCCTAGTATAGATAGGCATATGGTTGTGGCGGAGTATTCCATTGCCTGTCGTATGAATTCTCGTCCTATGCAATTAACGAAAGTTCGAATACAGGACACAAAATAGTCCTTCTGATTTGCATTTGATTTACCAGAGTGGTTCCAAAACAAGCCGATCCGACGCATAGATGGTGTCAGCAGTTTAAAAAAAATATTTTGGTGAAAAGTGGCAACCTTATAAATCATATGTTTTAATTTTCAAGGTGCCACGTTGTTTAATATTGTTTTTGAGCCATCTAAAATAAATGATCTCAGTGAATTTGTGAACATAGAAAAAATTGGTCATCATTATATAATTCAATATTTCCATTTGAAAGGTCTCAGTCCAACCAATATTAAAGCCGAGCTAAATTTTACTCTGGGGGAGTCTGCTTCGTTTGCGGTGGCAAAATATTAGGTAGCAGAGTTTAAACGAGGCCGTTCGAACTGTGTCTGTCCACTCCAGACACAGTTAAGAAAACCCACAAAATGGTATTGGATGATTGTATTTCAAATCTTCGGTCAATATACGATGTGTAGTACGTATATTGACCGAAGATTTGAAGATAAAAAAGCTGAAGCATGATGGGTGCGCACCTGTTTTCAATAGCACAAAAATGGTGTTACTATAATGCTTGGGGATGTTTTACCGCAATTTTTGCGCCGATTTATAACCATGGATGGCACACGGATCCATCACTTCACACCTGAGACAAAGAAATAGTCAAAGCAGGGAACTGGAATAGGAGAATCGTGCCCACAGAAGACGAATTCGGTTCCATCTGCAGGCAAGGTGTTGGCGTCTGTTTTTTGGGATGCGCATGGCATTATTTTGATTTATTAACTTCAGAAAGAAAAAACCATCAACTGCGAATATTAGGCTAATTTATTGCAGCGGTTAAGTAATAAAATTATGGAAAAAAGGGCGCATTTGGCAAAAAAGAAAGTGTTGTTTCATCAACACACCCACTATTGCTATGGTGAAAAATTAATGAATTAAAGTTCGAATTGCTTCACCGCGCACCTTATTCGCCAGATTTAGTTCCCTCGGGCTATTTTGTATTTCTAAATTTGAAAAGATGGCTCGGCGGTAAATGATTTGCCAACAATGAAGAGGTAGAGTCTGCGGTTGATGGTTATTTTAAGAAATTTTACAGTTCTTACTATAAACAGGGTATAAAATTATATAGAAAAATAGAGAACATTTCTTAAAACTTTTTTGTGCAATCTTTGTTAGGTCGGATAGTTTTGGGACCGTCCTTGTAGTCCTCCCCGTCTTAACAGTCGAATGAATTGGCGTCTTCAAAAGATTATCTAAGAGATTTTTTAGCTAATAACGTATTAAAGTCAAATTGTTTCTATCTGTAAATTTCACACAAAAAAAGTATTTCTTCTTTGCACTTTAAAATATGACCAACATAATTCATTCTGTGAAGGGAACAAAGTCTCAATGACAACAAAACTGATTAATTGACACATGAGCGATTATTACGAGTCCAATTTAAAGATTGTACCTGTCCTAAAGTCATTTGACAAGTGCGAACATGAACACACACACGTGTACCCTCATAGCCGTTATTCTTCGAATCCAATTTTTTAACTTTATGAGGGGATCGACCATAAAGTATGTATGGCTGTTTATTTGCTGAAACATTTTTGTGTATTCTACTTAAATGCGAACGATCTATCTATCTTTTGCCATCAAGACAAGATATTTCTTATCAATGAATCGATTATTTTCGTCGATATACGCTTATTATGGCTATTGTTGCTGTGTCTTTCAGGGTGACCTAATAGAACCCACGAAAAATACAATGATAAGGTCCTAATTTTAGGAAGTCATAAATTATGTGTACTGCAAGTAAATAGATTGGTTTACACGTTAATTCGATCGATAGTAAATGGTATTGACTGAGCTTAATATCGAAGCACTGTAATTGGTAATCCGATTCGATGCGGCTTAATACGACATCATTAGGCGGTCGTGTTACTGGAATCGAATATTTCGCATTCTATGATTACTTTTATTATACTGTGACCGGCCGTGGCACGATGCTTAGAACTACAACTACGATATGAGCACGAGCACCGGTTGTTCACCAACTGACATTCTTTGAGCGGAGTTCACTTTAATGTATAATATCTGGCGGATACTTCGAGTCAGCCACAAATCTACTAGAAGTTTTCAAACCGACATTCGGAATCATCATTAAATTGTGGATCCCTTTGATTAAGTCCAAAATACTTTTTCAAAATTGCTTACTTTCATCTTAATTTCCATATATCAATATGATGCGGTGCCGTGCACCATGTTGATATTATACAGAGTGGAACAAAAGTAATTGGCCTACTAGAAGATACTTTCATTTTTGAAAATGTCATTTATCGCTGCGATGTTGGCATTTGTGAAGAAGCCAAACATAAAATATAAAACTATAGAGCATTATGATCCTCAGGAATGCAGAATAATTGTGTCTATTGCGGCACAAATAAATCGACCTATTTTCTAAGATTGTACCATTCTTTGCTAGCGAAAAAAAAATTATTTTTATTTATGGCTTATTCGTTTGTTTTTAAATGTTCTTCCGTTAATTCTTCACATTTTCACACTTTCTAGAGAACATCCGATCCCTTTTTTCTGTTCTTGGGCCTAGAGATTTTTTGTTTCTTCTTTCATGAGATATTTTAGGGTTACCAAGGTTTATGGCCTACTTATATAAACATAATCAATCTCGTAGAAAGGAGTTTAGGCGATTACTATGGGCCACGTTATATGCATGTTTACAATTTGTATAGAAATAGAATTAAACAAGTGTATTTAGATGTTTGTAATTGATTTTTTTTTCAGTTGCGAGCATGAAAGACAAAACTACTTCAACACTCCAAAAAAAATTGATATTTTATGTTTGACACTTTTACAATTATCATAAATTTGATGCATTTATTTATTATATTTGGATAAGAAATACTGAAAACTGAATTGAACATTATTGAATATGTGTCAGGATGGGTCGACAGTGGGACTGCGATCTCCTTGAAGTATAAAATGTCACTTGTAATTCATTATTGTTTGTATTGAATAATAAGTATAAGACAATTTAGCATAATTTCAATTGTTATATCCCTCGGTGAACGTGACTTCTCTTTTATTGCAACAGAATTAAAAAAAGATATTCATGAAATCAGACGTCTTCATTCTTATGAAGGTAATTACTTTCTGAAGCATGCAACAGCCTACAGACTATTTTGAAAGTAATTTGTTTGCATCCCATGAATGAGATAAATGAAGGAATACTACTATTTAATTGTTTAATTCTGAACTCAGTTTGAGACGATTCTTCGAAACTGTATTGATAATTCGCTGTTTACACCGAAAGCGGCCTTTCTTCATGGCTGAAAAAATGTCGGGCGTTTTATTAAGCGTTTGAATTTTAATTTTCAAAAAAGTCACAGGAAAGTTACAAATGTGTTAGAAAATGTGTATTTGATTCGACAAATCAATATTTGACATTTAAATCTTGAAACTATTTTCGTGTAAATGTTGTTGATGACTACGTTGTAAATGATCTATGCGAGAGTACGATTTTTTCCGAGCATAACTGCAGGTGTCTCGTTGATATCACTTGCAATCTTGTTTTCCAACATCAACTCACAAAAAAATGGAACAGAGGCATCAAATCATTGCAACTTCAGCTCTGAACATAATTTTCGATAAAAAAAACGGATTTTGATTATTCTTGACTTCTTGACATGTAAAAAAAACCACCAGGGAGGTGCCAGAAGTTGTAATCTGAAAAAACCAAACAGTTATATAAGGTTATCCATTTATCGGTTTCAAAAGTATAGTTGAATAAAACGCACATAAAGCTACGATTTCGACGAAACTTTTATTTTATTATAATACTTGGATCTTACAATTAAGTACGAAATACAATGTAATTTGACTGACCACACCTAGATTGCTTGCAGTAGTGGATCCTTCTGCGGTAGTTTTGAACCACTTTTTCGCACATTACGAATGTTGGGTTTCAAATGCTCCAACGTTTGGGCATTATCCGCGTAAATATGGTCTTTGAAGTAAACCCACAAAAAAAGTCTAACGGCATCAAATCGCGTACTCCCAGTGGCCAATTAACGTCGCCAAAACATGAAATTACGTTTAGTGGAAACTTCTAATGCAATAAAGCCAAAATCGGTCATGTTAAATCACCATTTCTGTAGGCATTTTATTCTATTTTTAGGCGTTCTTCAGGTTTTCAGCGATTCGTTCTTGTAAATGGCAAATCTTTAACTAAATAAACAACACTTCAGATGGCAGGCGTTTAATAGAGGACAACCTTGCCAGACCGGCGGTTTTAAGACCACTAAATGGTGAAACGAAAATTTCACTATTCGCAAATAACCCTACTTCGGATTTGTATGGCGAATAATTACATTATTGAGTAAAAAGTATATAAATTTAAATATTATGAATATAATTATTATAAAATAAATAGTAAATTGTTAATACCAGCCATCTGCCGATACGTTTTGTATAATCATTTTTAGTTTATTGTTATATTCTCACATCACCAGTGGCAAATTAATGGCAAGATAATCGTTTGCGTTTATAGAAATTGTTCATGTGACTTCTTCATATTCTAACGGTGATGAAAAATGGATTCATTATATCAATTCAAAGAAGAGAAAGTCATGGGACGTCGTCGCTTCTACGTCGCCGCCTCGGCCGAATTTTCACACTGGGAAGGTTATACTCTGTATTTGGTGGGACCAGATCGGTGTCATATATGCTGAAACCAAGCGAAATCATTACTGGGGATCGGTATCGACTTCAATTAATGCGATTGAGCCGAGCTCTGTGCGAGAAACGCCCACAATACGCGGAGAGGCACGAAAAAGTGATTCTTCTACATGATAACGTTCGGATTCCAGTGGCCAAGCCCGTTAAAACTTAGCTGGAAACTCTGAAATTGGAAGTCTTACCCCATCCGCCATATTCTCCAGATATTGCGCGGTCCGATTTCACTTGTTCCGTTCGACGGCCACGGTCGGGCTGACCAGCAGTTTCGTTCATGTTGCAACGTCAAGGAATAGCTATATTCATAGATAGCCTCAAAAGATGAGGCTATTTATGACGGAATTTGAGCGTTGTCAGAAGTATGAAGAAAAGTAGTAGCTAGCGATGAGCAATAATTTCAATGAATCATTTGTAAACATATTTTCATAACAAAATTGTGTTTTTATAAACAAAAAACACAGCGTGAACTTAGAATTTTGCTCTTTCCTCTATCCACTTCTCCGGCGCTCCCCTCATGCCTTTATTCCATTCCTTTATAGTACACTTTAAAATTTATTTAAAATTGGCTATAGCGTTGCCATGTACATAAAGCAACAGTGTGGATTTTAGCGCACAACGTGTTTGTTCCATAGTTGAATTTGTCGGTTTCTCAGAAAACCATTTTAATTCATTTTGGGGCGCTAGGAACAAAAAGATAAACCTCTTTGAGCCGGTATATCCGAAAAAGTCGCGATTGTTCCACTGTCGGTCATAAATATTTTCAGTAAATTTGGTAATGGAAGATAATGACAGGCAATAAACGAACGAATTCAAAAAACTGTCATGAATTCCTTAAGACATTATCAATTAATGTTTTATGATCAGAAAATTGCCATAGGAAATCATATCGATAACGTTAACAATCAAATTGAAATACAACGGAAAGTCATATATTCTGGATGATGATATTTACGTGAGCAAGCGAGCAGTTGTACAGAAATATTATCGAATTTAATCTTTCGAATAACTGAAATCTTTTATGGCCCATGATAGAACCAATTGGAACTAAACTGTCAAATAGATATAATACGTTTAAGTTCAACCATTTATGCGCGTAGTAGTCTCATTAAATATTGCATAAGCTATGTAAGATATCAAAGACGAACGACATGTGTTTTGTTGAATAAAATAAAAAATGTTGCCTTTCCTAGTGACGTTATTAATACTTATTATGGTAGTTCGGGGAAAACCTCAAAGCGTCGTTTTTCTATAGTGGTGGTCAGCACATGGTGTTATATTGGGATTCCTTTTTTAGCTCAGTTGTGATAAGATTTCTGCTGTGACTCCACTGAAATACATCATCGCTTCAGCTGGGTGCAAAACCACACAACGGGTGACCACCACACACTCGGATGGTGACGGCGATGACGATGATGATGATGATGATGATGGTGATGATGATGATGTGTACCTCAAATGGTTCTTTAATAGAAGACCACTTTTTCTTCACTCACATATCCAATTGAATGTGTTGATGGTCGTGGACTACCAGATGGATTTACAAATGATGTAGTTAAAAATACTACTCCAAAAACCATTAGCACCACTATTGCTGATTGCTTATCAGCCAGCCCCAGCCTCTGTGGTAGTGGCTGCGGAATCTTAGGGTCCTATAGATTTATACTTGTGGCTGTGTGAGTAGTATTATTATGAAATAAATACCCGAGTGTACGTTTTGTGCTCATATCGACATGTTGTTGTTTTCTTTTTCGCAATTTCAATGCCACTCTGAGTGCAGATACATACGATATTTACATACACGTACTTTTTTGTATGAATGTCTGATTATCGGTGTCTCAACGCGTAGCCAGGCAATCTCAGACAGACGATCCCCTTAGACGTAGGGAGGAGGACTTTGTGGATTCCGCATGAAAAGGTTTGACTTGTTGATTTTTTCAATTGTTTTTAGAATATGATGTGGTCATTGTTTCGCTACGCTTCACTCCGTTTGGATTTCGTTGTTTCTTTTGGCGTTTTAGATGTTTGATCGGACGGACTTCCTTTCGTTTGTGTATTTTACAGATAAAACACACAGGGAGCAGTGGCTATCTCGAAGGCGCTTTTCAATGATTTTCATGTTTATTTGTTTTTTGACTAACATTGTAAGCGACAAACCACAACAACAACAACAACTTCGGAAATTGATAACACTCAGAGCACAAAACAAAAAAGGAATTCAAATGAAATTGAAACATCGTTAACCGGTATGATCTGCATCACCAGCTATGTCATCAGCTCACATGTTGTATGTGAAGGCAAATATCGTTGTGCTGATGTTGCCAAATGGGAATTTGTGATAACACATGTAAATTCCAAAATAACATGATATTGTTCAGAAATATTTCCCTATCGCCTCTGACTTTACAGTTATTCCCACTTTGGTAAAACATGCCCAGGCTGAACTAGGATATGAATTGATTGTATTTTATATGACTGGACAGAAGATGGTGGATGACAATAATATGTGTATTCTACCTTGAGGGTGTCCTTCTTTGAGATAGCTAGCTAATCTTAACAATTAGAAATTATTTGGCTTGGAAGACATCTCGGAAAACATTTATTTGTTGATACTGGGAATCGAACCTGAGATAACACATGAGTAGTGTCGCCTTAGCACACGCGACTGTTAATCAACGACTCCTACCACTTTTGTCACACAGTATAGAAAGTTTTAGCATAGTGCTCTTTCTTCCCTTGGATTCCTCAGAAAGGTGAATTGCTAACTTCTTTCACATGATTTTTTTATTCCATAACAGATTCGGATCTGCTTTTTGCGCCATGGCATCCTTGCGATCTTTATATCTTATAAAAGGTCTCAATCTCCGCTTTCGAACAGCGTCTACTGTAAAGCGTATTTCTCAAGAATAAACTAAACAGTGTCAGATTATTTCTAACTCCCTTGTTTACTTCATACTTTAACGTTAACCTAGGAATGGTAGACAATACCGAATTAGGACAGTACTACATTGGTGCATAGCTGGATGTTTCATATATCATTTGGGAGGAACTTACTTTAAGTATTGAATTTGGGAGAAGACGATTTCAAAACAAACATATTTTTGCAATTTTCTTCGCTCACTTGAAAGTTTTTCCATTTAGAGCAGTCATTGGAATATACATTCAACTTTTTTGCTATTCCAAATGAATTACGAAAAAATTGATTCATCTTATTTTTCATATTGTAAATTCGTCGTGAAATACATTTTTATAATTGCAAATTGTTTTCTATTAAATCAGGATCAGTATATTCGAGATATAAATAAACAAGCGATCACTTAAAATTGATAAATTGTTTCGTTAATGTAATTAAACTTTTTATCGTCTTTACGATTTACAATACGCTGTTATGAAAGTGATAGCAAATGTTCATCAATATTGCTTCGAAATTTAATGATGAAATTTACTTTACATTTGAGATGATAATGATGCCATTAACCTAGGAAAAATGTGTGTTAAAAAAGCAAACTAAGTCAAATATCTGAATCAAGAATACCACTATTTTATACGGTCACCACAAAGCTAAAAGATATGCTTAATAAAATGTTCCTGAATTGAATTGTTTGATCCCGATTCATTATCGAAGCGAATGTTTGCTTTTTACTTTGAAACATTTTTATCCCGAAGCCCACCTAGAAATTACAATTTTAGCTAAACGTGCGTCCAATATAAAAATATAAATTTTATCGAGTCCATAAAAAATGTAAGCTGATATTCAAAAATTGGTTCAGATCGGTCTATAACTCCTAGGTATAGCTAGCTGTTCACAAGCAATAATAGCCATTCTCCACAGTAATAAAAACAGATAATGTAGCAATTGTTTTCAAATTTAGAATACAGGGTTATCGTTTTTTTTTTTTTTTTGGTTTCAAAAATTAAATATAGTTAAAACACACATAAAGCTATGATCTCATTATCATTATAATACTTTGACCTTACTATCATTAAAATGACTGCCTCTAGATTGGTTATAGCAGTGGATCCTTTTAAGGTAGTTTTCGACAACTTTTACGCATATTTTGGACAGTATCTCGGCTATACATTGACGAATGTTGGTTTTCAAATACTCCAACATTTGAGGATTATCCGCATAAACACGGTTTTTGAATTTGACTGCGCACTTCATTTCGAAAGTAAGTGTTAGGGGGAAACTGGCTCACTTATATCAAATATCATAGCTTTTGATACCATGAGCATCCCTATATAAACATCTACAAAGTCCATATCTGGTCAGATTTCGCTATAAAGTGATTTAGACGTATCCGTTGATTTCGCGGCTGCCGAAATGTTGTTCAAAATTACCAATATTGGGAAAACTGAGACGTTCAAACCTTTTGTTTTTTCCGCAAAATTCGTCTAAGGATGAAAAAGCACACCAATTGGAGACACATATCTTTGATTTCAATAAGGTATATGACGATACCTTAAGTCGTATATTTCTTGGTGGGATGGCTGCCCAAGTTAGGTTTTCTCGAATGAAAACATTCAGGTTGTTTCGTACATTGAATCAAAAATGGTGTTACAAATGAGTGGGGTTACCCATTCTGTATGGCTCGGTTGATAATGATCGAATGCTCGTATTTAATTGAAAAGAATGAAAGATATGATGGAATACTTAATATTATTTTTAATACAATATTTGACTTTTCATTTGTTACATTTAAATCTCGGCCACAGTGATAACGACTTTAGCGTAAAAGTATTAGATCTTAGTTACATGTTCTTCCAATTTTAGTCACTGATTGATCTTAAATACAAACGAATTGTTGGGTGAATTCCAAGGGATCAGTACGTGTTTTTAGTAGTAATATGAATATCAAGCAAAAGTTTCCAAACTATCCCAAAATATGTCTGTACTAAACTATAGCAATTAACTCTCTTAACTATTTCAGGTTTTTCTTCAAATATGTTAAAAATTGAAATTTCTACTTACCTGGATTTAGCTTTCTTGCCTGAGCCTTAGACCTCATAATTTGTTCCAGTAATGAAGTCATTAACATATGGACGGATTTCCTCCCGAAGTTTAATAATTTGGTTTATCCTTCTTTGTGTCGTATTTTATGTTTATGTTGAAATCTACTCTTTAGGATTGTTGTCACACTTCAATTGGCGTTCATATCACATTCGCATGACGTTGCATTAACACAAAATTTCTTCAAATCAATTCTAATTGAAATGTGGGTCAATTAATTGCAATCTTTTTTAGATGAACTTTATGCAGTTTTTTGCTATTTTGCTATTGGGATTTCACACTACACATAAACGCATAGACATTCGCTGGCAGACGCACTCACACATACACTCACTGAATGCAGGAGAGCACAACAGGTTCAAAATACTTATATATATGTATGTACCTTCGTCCTGCTGGGTATCCTTTCTTCCGCACTCTTGTTTTGTCGAGTTTATAGAAAACACTTTTTTTCAACTCCTTCAAAGGAAAAACAAAACATTCACCTTGAATTTTCATAGACCGGGTTTGGTTTTGTGGTAATTTTTGTTTGCAAATTGTTTGTCGGTTTAGGGGAAGAAAAAAAAGGCACTCAGTATTGGTTTTGCAAAACTTAAAGTACAACAACAAAATTGCGAAGAAAAATACAACGATTTTTAAAGCGATGGAGCTTTTTTGCGGGCTGCGATTACAACCGGAGGTTTCAATAGTTTTTCAAAGTGGTCTCGTCGCTGCTTTTGTTATTGTTGTGGTCGGCTAAGAGTTTGGC
>JAHXMU010000025.1:1343336-1374300 GCA_019455685.1 Philornis downsi
AATATTGGTATAAAAATGTAACTGCCATGAAGCGAAGTCTATTTTGTCAAATGTCATTCCGAATTGGTTTTGAACACAATGGCAAAAAAAAACTGAGAATTTGGAATTTGGAATGACTTATTGAAACGTATTAAAACCCATTGAAATATTTGTTTCAGTCAGATGAGCTTATTTATAAATACAATCTTAGGTTTATTGTCGAAATTTAACATGTGTAGTTCCTAATTTTTGAATAAGGTGTAGTAATAATAAGAAAACCATGCTTCATTAAGCGTAATTTAAATGATCCGATATAGGCCAAGTAGGCAAAGTTTTGTTCGATAACTTGTTGCCATTTTGGTGGTAATTCCATTATGCCTTTATCCTAGAAAACATTGCCGCTTTTTGGTTAAAAGTTATTAAAGTCGATTCCCACAAGTCGATTTATTCACAAGAGTTTTTCCCTAGCAAAATAAGTAACAAACGGTAATCGTTTGATGCCAGGTCCGGACTATAAGCTAAATGCATTAGGATATCCCAACCTAACTCCCGGAGCTTCTAAAGCGTTACTTTCAATGTGCTTGGCTTACCGTTGTCCTGATGGAATACAATTCCTCCCCTATTGGCTAAAGCTGATCATTTCTGGTCAATTGCTTTCTTCGGACGGCCTAATTATTCATAGCAGAGATCCGAATCAAAAGTTTGTCGATGGGGGAGCAGCGCTAAGTAGATGATTCTCTACCAATTCCACCAAATACACAGCAAGAACTTCCTAGCAGTCAAGCCTGTCTTGACCACTGACTTAGTGCGATTCGACCACGACTGTTCTCGCTTAACGTTGCCATAGGCTACCCGTTTCTCATTTACCATTCAACGGCGATTCGCAGATGAAAATTCGGTCCAAGAGGTTTTTTTCGGGTTGTTCCATACGGTCTTTTGCGCATTGTCTAACTCCTGGGCTATCGAAACAGTAATTACGTGGCACTCGGATTTGCCGATCACTATTATTTTATCGACATTTTCGACAATATGTCTCCCAGATTGTCGTCCATTTTGACATCAAAGATTCGACGAAAACAAAATTACGTTCGATTGGCTGTTACAGTATCAAGACCATAAACATCATTTACATTTTCAGTCACTTGGCTTGCGTTTTCTCTTCTATCGAAGAAAAACTGTAAAACATGGTGTATTTTATCTTTGTTGGTGTTCATCTTTGATGCGTGAGTCCAGCATTTGCAAAGCTGTCTCTCGCATTACTCCAGAGTGCGATGCATCTAAATCTAAAATCTAAAATTACGTGTGATTGACCGCTACAGTATCAGGACTTTAAACAGTTTTCACAATTTCAGCAGCATGTCTTGTCTTTCCGTCCTTATCCAAGAACAACTGTAAAACATGGCGCATTTTCTCTTTGTTGATGTCCATCTTTGATGCGTGAATCCAGCATTTATAAAGCTGTGTCTCGCATTACTCCAGATCGTGGTGCATCTATTTATCGGAACGGGATCGACGAAAATAAAATTACGCTAGATTGGCCATTACAGTACCAGAACTCTAAACATTTTTCACATTTTCAGCAGCATGTCTTGCCTTTTCATCCCTATTGAAGAAAAACTGTTAAATATGGTTTGAGCAATTTTTTTTGAATATGAAATCGTTTCTTTGTAACGATAACATTTATATAACGCGAGATACAATTGCTAAAACTATCTATTGGAGTAACTAATGAAGAAAACAATATCTTAGGGTGTAACTCGACACATCGACTTTTCTGTTGATAAGTACGTACATCGTCAATGATTGCATATTCCGCATATATCAAAATTGGTCAAGTAAAAAACGATTTGGCAATGGCTAAAATCACTTTTGGAAAACAGAATTTGTTAAATATTTTACTAAATGACTACTTAATCGTTAATTAAAAGCAATAAACTGTGGTATTTTGCACATGCGAAAAGAAGCCATACCAAATTTATACATATTTGTAAGGAGTCACCCTAATTTTTTGAGTGAATATTAAAATAGACCAGAAGATACCATTTTTCCTTGTAAAAACGGTCAAGTCGAGCGAGAAACGATGCTTTCATCTGGTGATGAGTTGGTGCACACACATCAATAAATGACAGTAGAAATCAAGTTTTGATTTCGGCTTTTTCGCTGTTTTCCTAAGCTCTTAACAATTTATTGGTTTATAAGGATCAATAAACGGAGGAAATTATTAGATATTTGAAAGAAGCATTCGAGTTTATTTACATTTTAACTCTAACTGTGGGCATGGTTATCATATTACACAAAAATTGTTGATAAAATGATGTAATAATGATCTAATGATCTAATCTATATATTAATAGGATATAGGCTTTAGGAAGGTCCACTTACCTTGCGACCTATCAATACGTCACGATAATGGTTTTCAACAATTGTTGTACGATTGCTATAAATCTTAAAATGAGTAGAAGAGAACTGAATCTTAACTTCACATAATCATTTCCAATCGAATATTTAATTTGCAATTTGAATAAGCATTGTCCCAGAACCGAAACACGCACTGGACTCGTTTCGTAATTGGTTAGATTATCCTCCAGTGGCTTCGCTTAGCCACTGCAGCGTGATGTTATTCAAATTCAAGCATCCAGTTTGTCACATACTGAAAAGTTTTTATGACGATTTTTAAAAATTGTTGTTAGACGACCGATACAAATTTTACAAGGACACTATGGATCGAAATCTATGGCGTAGGGTATAAAAACTCGGTCGACTTTTCGGCATCAGCTTAATTATGCGGAGGGCACTTATTTATTTTATCTTCTTATTTTATTTATTTTATCTTCAATAAAATATTATTTCAATTTTCATTCTTGTATACAATTAATTTGATTAATATAATTAACTAAAAATTAATTTTTGTAATTAGTTGGCTCATGTCGGAGAGCATTTGAAAACTTAGTTCCCCTCTTTCAATATAAAAGTTTTTAAAATTATTTTTTAAAATTTGTTTTGAATTAAATTAAAATTACCTATGGCTTTGGATGTCTGAATTGGAATCTAAATTCAAAATACTTTTCGTTTGTTTGTCGAAATCAGTAAATCGGCTTCAAGACAGTGAAAAAAATCAAAATTATTTTCCTCTTTTAAATCCTTCTTCATGGCGGTCTCTGCAATTTTCGTTAGAAAATAGATTTTTTGTAGAATCCTAAATATGTTTTTAACATCCTATACGGATTATTATGCAGTTTAAAAGAAATTATTTCAAATACTTGGTATTTTTGAATCACTCATCACGGGAACAATCATCTACAATCGAACATAAAAAATCGTTACATAGGTGATCATTTTCTTATTCACTAAATAAATAGACATCCAAAGATGTCAAAAATATCCACATCTCGTGATGCGGAAATGATAAAAACTTAGATAATCACCGATGAGTTTAACAACGGCCCTTCATGGAAAGGATCCTGTTGTTTTTGGTTGCATTTCGGTATATTTGAACCAGATCTCACAAACCAATGAAATCCCTATAATTTTTATGGAAAATCATATATGGAAATGCTATTCTTAGAGTGTGACAACCTCCTTTTTGCTACCTACCAAAAAAATTAAAATTGTGTATGGGCCGCGGCGGTTTTTTCCTCAACTCTACTGAAAACTGTTGTATACTGCTTTTACATAAATTCTATAACTGTTATGAGTTATGAACAATAACAACCAATACACAATACAATGTATCATAAACGGAGCCAAATTAGCAGGATTCACTTTTGTTCTTCTTTTTTACTAATAGAAAAATCACTCACTTTCACCTTAAAAATGAATTTGATTTTGACGGGCCTTAATCTGCTCCAAAAAAAAAATCGTTTTCTTCTAAATTGTACGCCTTAAAGGATACTTCCGGCACATTTTCCATCACTGGCGTTAAACTTGAAAAATCCAGTAGACACTTGATTCACTTTGTAAACACTTTGACCGCGCGAATGTCGTCGTCTCCATTTAAACACATTTAATGTGGTTGATCTTTTACCCTGATTCAATTTGGATTCAATACTATTCAAATTCCACCGTTCCTACTGCGAGTGTTCATTTGTTCTGTTATGATGTGTTTTTTGTTTTTTTTTTTTATTTCGTGTCTGCATCTGTATCTGCGTATTGGAATAAATATTCCATTCTAGCGTTTTTAGATTACTTCTCATCCGGCATAGGAATTCTTTCGTATAGTTTTGTTCTCTTCTCTCGAATGGCATTAGTTTCTAGATTCGTAAATAAGTTATCGTAGATCCATTCCACAATGTTATGTATAATATATAATGTTGGACGTTTGTGACACCACTCGACGATGTCTTATCATCACTTGGAATAACGAAAATGGTTTCTGTACTACAGACCTAATTTCATTGCATACTCAACTTTTGTGAAATTATCTCAAAGTTTGTATGTTTTCCTTTCTAAATGAAATATGCGATTTTATTGTAATGCATGTGGAATTTTCATTACATATCTTCTTTTCAGCTATTTTTATACAATTCTGCTGAAAATAATTTGCCATACATTTATAGTTCGTTAATTTCGGCCAAGAAGCCATAAATGTTAAACGTCTACGGTATATGATATTCATCATATAAAGGCAAAATTACAGTGAGTAACGAAAAAATAATTACATCTTCTATTTGAATTTGTTGCGAAACTATTTTGCAATATGATGCATTTAGTCAAGGCTAATAGAGAGGGACTTGCAATTGACGTTAGCAATGAATTCAAACTATGATTTGAAACTATGATGATTACAGCCATTTCTTTCAACAAAAACATTTAAATGTGAATATCAACACTTTCTAAAAGATCATCTTTTTGATACCATCTAAATTATTATACAAAGACTCAATTGACCAAAACTAAACCCTTAATAACATAAATGTTGAAATCAAAAATGAAATCGGAAAAAAATTCCATTACATTATACATTTTTTTTTTGGACCAATAAAAAAGAAATCTGTACATCCTCTAAGGTTTTAAATCAACCCCACATTAACATTTTCTGATAATCGTTTAATGTTGTACAGTGTTATCCAGCAAGGCTGTCAGCTGTTAAATGGCTGTCAAGTGAAGTGCTATGTATTTAGTGAAAGATTTGCCATTTACGAATATGGATCGTTTAACAACCGAAGAACGCGTACAAATAGTAAAAACTCACTATAAAAGTGGTGATTCAACGTGAGCACTTTTCATGCATTATGGGGCGATTATGGTCGTCATAATAGACCCACTGTGCAAGAAATAGGCAAGATTACAAATAAATTTGATGATTTGTGCATCATCGCAATATATGCACAGCTGAAATCGTAGCGAAAGTGTGGCGAATAACCCGAATTTCAATTCAGAGCGCTATAACAGATATGATAACCGATAATTTTTGGCCTGCAATTAAAGATTATGAACTGGACGATATGTGGTTTCAACACGTCGGTGCTACGAGTTACACAACGATACCGAGTTTGGATATATTTCATGAAAAGTTTCCAGAAAGCGTAATTTTAGGTTTGGCGACATAAATTAGGAACCAAAATCATGCGATTTGACGCCGTTTGACTTTTTTTGTGGGATTATGTTAATGGCCGTGTTTACGTCGATAATCCCCAAATGTTGGAGCATTTTAAATCCAACAGTCATTAAGATATCGCTGAGGTATAGCCCGAAATGTGCAAAAAAGTGTTCGAAAACTACTTTAAAAGGATCCACTGCTACAACCAATCCAGAGGCGGTCATTTAAATGACATTGTATTTCTTACATACGAACAATGGCAGGGTCCAGGCATTATAATGAAATAAAAGTTTCATCGAAATAATAGCTTTATGTGTGTATAATTTAACTTTACTTTTGAAACCGAAATTTGAATAAACCAGTACTAGGAAAACTTTCTCTAGTATAATCCTATTTTTCATGAGCAGCCAAACATTGAGTTCATTGATAAAGTTTTTAAGCGACAGTATATCTATAAATAGGTGATAAAATATGCCAGTAAGAACTGCAAACTAAAATATTGACATCTCATTTATTTCCGTCAGATAATTTCAGCCGATCAGGAAGAATATAATTATTACGATTGATTTGAAAGTTAGCCAAAAATTCTTTGATAAACTTGATAAAAATGTCATAAGAACTTCGATGACAGCTGTGGGTATAATTTTATTCGAATTTGCTGCAGAAAAAAAATTGCTGTTATTCTCTCGTTTAAAGACTGCACGTATTCAAATTATTTAACACTTTCTTTCGGCTTAATACCAACATGTTTGACTTCAAAAATTTTTCCCATCATTTCTTATGCTTGCAACATACAGACAGAATTACTTTGGGGGATTGATACTGATACATGTTATATACTATTTTAAAAAAGAACAGATTTGCATTACTCCTTGTCTCAGGAAAGTACTCATTTCGATAATAAGCCATTATTGGAAAACTTGTAAATATAACCCTTTGCCAGTACTTTTAGAAAGACTGCAGTACTATACGTTCATTGAATGGCTATCTATCACAGGCTTGAATCGTGAACCAGGAATTCACTACAATATATATCATTTCTTGTTACTCCCTTAAGAAAACCGATTCTTTCAAAATGACAAAAGAGTTGATCGCCTTACCTGCATCACGGAGGGACAAACTTCGCATAGAAAGACTAAACCCGTTTCAGCAATTTGCCGTTTTTCTAACATTTATGTACGTTTGTAAGGGCAACCCAAATTATTGTTATTAATTTGTTGTAGTGAAATAGGAAAAGTGGATGTTTTTACAGGAAAGCCGATATAACTCGATATATTACGCGTGAGAAGAGAGCGTTTCGGATTCACTCACATATCTAACAGTGGGATAGAGTATCGTCCTCAACCCACGAGGGAAGGTATATTAGCTCCGTCCAGGTTGAACTCTTGACGCCTGTCCGCTTGTTGGCACTTCAAAATAAGCATTTTCAATATATACGTTTTGAATAGATCAATCTTGCAATTATTTTAAATGTGGGAATAAAAAGTAGCCATTGAGTACTGAAAAACTCACTTGTGAGAGATCACATTCTAATAATGAGAAATGATCCATGTTCAGCCGATATTTCTCTTATTTTTGCAGGCTTTTGTTAGATAAAAGAGTGATTTTCATTCTAAATTCACCAGTTTACATTGCCGAAATGATGTGGTGATGACATATCCGTTTTTGCGAAGAAACTGCTGGCTATTTGTCTGTGGATCGACTGATATAAGCCTCTTTAGAGGGCGATATTCAATGCGAAAAAACTTTTTGGCAGTCAAATATTCATCAAATAACAAGTGTATAAGCGTAAATATCCGCGAAACTCTGCATCACAGGGTGGAGCTTCATCACTAAAAATCGAGTAGAATACACTGTTTTTGCGTCAATCCACGCCGAAAATTATTCTACGAAATTGTTCACCTGCTTTTTTCTAACAAGAGTAGCAAAAAATAACATTCCTACGATAGAATATTCCTAGCAATTATCCTTTGAAGAACGGCAAACAAATGACAATCCTCGTAAAAACCATACTTACATAGGAACTAAGTATTGTAAATAATTATTTATTTTACTTGGTTTTGCGAGTCTTCAAACCTTTCAGATATTTTATGCATATGATTTGTACACACGGTCAAAAAGTGCGCAAACCCTATTTTTCTCCAAGTTTGAATCAAATTCTATATCCCTCCCATGCGAATAGATTTCTAATCGTCTCTGATGTCACAGTTTATTTCATATATTTTTATTTCATTGCCCACTGTGCACCAGATTGCCTCTTAATCTGGTATTGGCTACGAATGTTTGAATTATTGCGGTATTCTTGGTGTTTTTACGATATTTACGCCTATGCCATTTCTATTCTATATCTTGTGTGGAAACATTTGAGCGCCAACATTCATTCAAGTCATCTCTTAGCGACTTCGCAAAGGAGCAATAGAATGCATTATAGTATTTGTTCTATTCTTTGTATACAACCGTCGTGTTTGTGTGTGGGTATTTCTTATTTTATATCTGTACTACTACTCATGGGTGGTTTATTTATTTATTTTAAACGTATTTCAATTTATTTATGATGTTATTTTAATTTCAATTTTTATTTTTATTGATATTCAGTACGTTTGTTATTCGTTTGTAGAGCAAAGAAAATTATTCCTTGTATTTCTGTGTATCTACAACATGGACACAAGTATGTCTGTAGTTTATGGGGTATCTACGCTTCTAGCTTGTTTGTAGTTTTTTTTTTTTATACGACTATCTTTTTATACATTTCATCATGGCCATAAGTGGGTCACTCGTAGCGAAGAATGGATCTAAATGTCCGTTGGGTTCATATTCCGACTTTGAATGATACAGACTCGTACAAGTAGTAACTTACATCATTCGTTTGTTCTAGATT
Organism: Philornis downsi; assembly: GCA_019455685.1. Classification (NCBI taxonomy): domain Eukaryota; kingdom Metazoa; phylum Arthropoda; class Insecta; order Diptera; family Muscidae; genus Philornis; species Philornis downsi. The sequence continues at coordinate 1,351,733 of JAHXMU010000025.1, forward strand.
TATGTTCCGTTTCATATTTCTCTTTTGTTTTCATATTTAGTGTCTGTCGACAGATAAGGCTCTGTAATGATAGGACGCACTCTGCTGATGCTTAAATATATTCGTCATCTGGCAGTGGTGGCATCTTGTGCGATTGTAATGACAGTTTAGGGACTTTTTTTACAGTGTAATCACTGAAATTGTTAAATAGTTTTCATGATATGCAGGATTATCCATTTTTCGGTTTCAATTAAAGTTAAATAAAACAGACATAAAGCTGAAACTTTTATTTTATTATAATGCTTGAAACTTGTACAAAATACAATGTCATTTAAATGACCGCCTCTGGATTGGTTGGAGCGGTGAATTCTTTTGAGGTAGTTATCGAAAAAATACGGCTCCAATGACATCTCCGAACCATAATGCGCACCAAACAGTTACAGTGCAGTGGCTTTTTCACAATCAATTCTTGGTTCTCCGAGCTCCATATGCGACAATTTTGCTTGTTGACGTAACCACCAAGTGAGAAATAAGCTTAATCGCTGAAAAAAATTTTGTTCGAATAAAAGTTCACTTTAGATTTACCATTTTTGTAGTAAGAATTAACTATTTTTAAGCATTTTCCGGTTGTTCAACGTCCCATATTCGTAAATGGCAAACCTCTCAATAAATAAATATCACTTCAGAAGACAGGTATTTAACAGCTGACAGCCTTGCCAGACCGGTGGATAATTTTATAATATTGGTAATTTCCTTAATTTTGCAATAAATGTGGGGCATTTATGAGAATGTTATTTCCTTGCAAATAAACGTGAATTAAAAATAGCATTTGCTACCTTACCTGCAATATACAAAACAGGGCAGCCTCAAATGAATTTCGAAAATTAAAATTTCGCATGAAAAAATGCGGTTTTTTATTATAATAATAATTTAGTAAAGGAGTCTATAAATAATGTTCAAAAAAATGCACATTTCGAAGTTGAAAATAACAAAAATATGACTTCACATTCACATATATTTTGATTTATAATGTGAAACATACAAGCTTAACTTTAGACGTACAAATTAATTATTAAAATTTTAATAAATTGGAATTTTTTAATAAATTTGACAATATGCACTATTTAAATACGATATATCTATATGGCGAAAGACCCATTTTAGGTTACTTTACGAACAATCACAGTGGAGTCATTAAAATGTTACCATAAAACATTTTTACACACCAGTTTCTAAGCGCAATTATTGCCACTCACAACAAGTTCGTGCAATTTTTTTAATTTTGTTTATTATAAAAGTTTACATTAATTGCGTTGTGGCTCATAGAACACACAATTAGTTTCATTAATAATTGTAGCAACAATAAAATGTGCAAAATTTTTCATTTAATATTAGAGCGAACCGCAAGGCGATCAAAATTTTCATTTACCTTCAAGATCAGTTTATCAACGATAAATATTGTCCGGTTATAGGCAATCAGTTGAAGAAATGGAGTGAAAATCCAAAAAAAAAAAAATACGGGTTTTCATTTCTGTTATTTGTATATTGAAGAAATTTCTAATAGAATTTGACAGAGAACTTTTAGTGCAACTGCAGAATTTGTCTTCAACGATAACAATAATAAATGTTTAGTTCACATTATTCTTCTTAATAAGACGGAATGGAGTAATTGGAGAGATTTAGATATTCTGTGCCTCTTTAAGTTAACTGTTTATCATCAAAAGAACATAAAAAATGAGCTACGTGGGCGGTCCCAAAACTAGCCGACCTAACAAAGAAAACACAAAAAAGGTGTGAAAATTTTTCTTTATTTTCTTAACATAATCTTCTTTTAGCTCCATACACTTCTTCCAGCGATATTCAATAGCTTCTATACCCCGTTTTTAGTAAGAAATGTCAAACTCCTTAAAATAGCCAACAACCGCAGACTCCACCTCTTCATTATTGGTAGATCTTTCACTGCCGAACCATTTTTTCAAAATTGGAAATAGAAAATAGTCCGAGGGAGCTAAATATGGCGAATAGGTTGCGCGATGAAGCAATTCGAACTTTAATTCATTAATTTTAGCCATCGCAAAAGTAGATGTGTGAACTAGAGCGTTGTCTTGATGAAACAACACTTTCTCTTTCGCCAAATGCGCTGAAATAAATTAGCATAATATTCGACGTTGATGGTTTTTTCTTTCTAAAGATAATCAATAAAAATAATACCCATACGCCATGGCCTTGCCTGTAGACGGACGCGATTCTTCCATTCAAGTCCACTTCTTTGACTGTTTCTTTGTCTCAGGTGTGAAGTGGTGGACCCATGTCTCATCCATGGTTATAAATCGATGCAAAAAATCGTCTTTATTGCGGTGAAACATCGCTATACACTTTACAGAAACATCTTCATGACGCTGATTTTGCTCTATTGAAAACAAGCGCGGCACCCACCTAGTGCATAGCTTTCTCTTCTTTTAACCTTCGGTCAGTGTACGATGTGTACCACTTTTTCAAATGCCTATCATTTTAACCAACTCACGCACCTTTAACCTACGGTCATCCAATACAATTATGTGGATTTTCTTCACCGCGTCTGGCGTGGACAGCTCAATTGGTCGACCACTATGGTGTTCGTCTTGGCAGATCGTACAACCTCGTTTAAACTCAGCTACCCAATATTTTACAGTCGTAAATGGAGGAGCGGACTTCCCCAGAGTAGAATCTAGCTCGGCTTTAATATTGGTTGGACTAAGACCTTTCAAATGGAAATATTGAATTACATAACGGTAACCAATTTTTTCTATGTTTAGAAATTCACTGAGATCGTTTACTTTTGATGTCTCAAATAAAAATACTAAACAACGACGCCTTGAAACTTAAAACATAATATGTTTTATAAGATTGTCACTTCGCTCCAAAATATTTTTTTTTTTTTTTTTCAAACTACTGGCACCCTCTATACATCAGGTCAGGGACCGCCCTAGTATTTCAACATGGTCACATATTCATATCATGGCAGTTGTGGATGCCAAAATATAGTTCTAGATACAAAATATATGTATATAGTGGACGGATCATAAAGCTACTGTTTGTTTCTCTTTCGCTGGCCATAAGCAAAGATTCCCTAAGACAAAGAAACACAATAAATGTGCAAATTTCAAAAAGTTATTTTTGCATCAAGTTCGATTATCAAAAACAAGAATTTTCCTGCCGTGAAATTGTACCAATATTATTTATTAGATCGGAAAACATTGGATACAGATTTCATTTTTGGAGTAACTATCAATTCAACAACATCCACAAGGACGACGCGTTTTTGACTCCACAACATGTCTTATTAATGCATCATCAATTGGTCATATCTGTGGTCACAACCCGTAACAGCCTAACTCGAGTTAGGACACAATTGAGTTATTAGCACCATCGTATTCAGCGTATCTAAATTTATTTGCTCTAAACTTTTCATGTTTGTATCTCTTCTAGGAAGGCAATTAATCCTAAAAAACCTAATAGCTTAAGTTATTTTTCTAAATGACTGTTTTGGCATAACTGCCTAAGTCAATTTAGGATTACAACAAATATAAACATTATTTTTTCATCATTGCCTAAATCAACTTAAGTCGTTAATCCAAAAAAATAAAGAAACAATTTTATTTTCCTAACTTGAGTTAAGCTCTTATTCCGAATTACAATTTCGTTTTTTGATAAACATAAATTGAGTTAAGGTCTTTCTCCAAACTTAAAGTTTTTTATTTAACCTGGAATAATAGCCTAACTCAACTTGAACTTTTTGACTTTCTTTCGTTCAACAATTCATAAGAGCCTAAGTGTCTTTTTCGATAATATCTTTTGACTGCGAGAATAAACAATTTTTTTTTTGTTAACAACTAAGTAAAGAAATTCGTTTCCTTGGAATCTGTAGCAAAGTTTTCCAAAAAACACCTTCTCCTGATTTTCAGTGAAGATTGAAAACTTTAAACTCCTGTACTGAAAATATTGAAAAACAGACTTAGGCTGTTATGGGTTGTGATCACAGATATATCGACATACAAATAAAATGTTCAATAAACTTTAATTATACTTACAGTGACATGATAATTTGACACAATAGCCAAAATTTTGCTTCCTTTTCGGTAGCCATTTATTTATTTAAACCGATCGTATCACATCTTGTTGTCGTTTTTTACCCATGAAGGGAATAATTTGAATCCTCATGGTTTTCTGGATTATTCAATAAATTTGTTTTTCCAGCGTTAGGCTCTTGGTTTTTTTTTTTTTTTGTCTTCTGCGCCTTTTATAAAATGTGCTGTTGAAGTCTTTTCATGCTACTCAATTTTGGTCCATTTGCTTAACATACAATCGTTGTACTGCGATGCGCTATCCTGTATCACTGTGGAAAATATAAAAAAATTAATGAATTTCTTTATAAAAATTAGTACTTTGTGGGAAATTTTCAAGAACTGAGACCGGGCAAACTGCTACAGTGTCAAATTTTCGGTGAATGGGCCTTAGGAAGGCTTGAGGAAGAGTTTTGTTTTAGGACTAAAATGTGTTCAGCGACGAACCTCCGTTTTGGCTGAATGGATATGCTAAGAAGTCAAATTGTTGCATTTGGCAAAATAATTGTTAGTGTGCTCGTAAAAGTGTTTCAAAAGGAAAAAAGTGCTTCGCATGGATCACTTACAGCCTAGTCTTCATCGACATTTAAAATATTTACATGAAATTATTTTTGAAAAATAAATGACAAGCATAACGCGTGAAAAATTAAAATGAAGGAGATTTAACTGGATATGTCCATAAAAAAAAGCACTTAAAGTCCTTGCGAACTAGATTTTGTGGCTGCTAATTTTCTTGAATTCAACACATTTTGAATTACATTTTTTAGATAGGAAAAAATTCTGATTCATGGCCTTTCCCCACTTTCCAAATCGAGGAATTTGTTGAGAATTTCATACATTAATCGAATAAGTTCTCCTGAAAACCTCAATTAGAGGCCGCTAAGGGTTATATATTGGATTTTTTACTACATAAAGCTCGTTTCCCCGATAAGAAAATTACCCTTCTTCCAAAAATATTGTATATTTCTTGTTGCTCTGAATCAGATAATAAAAGTTTTTTCATATGGAATTGGAAGGATACAGGTTTTGCACTACCAATCTGGCGCATCAAATTTTGCATCAGATAAGAAAGTACAGGATGATTTATATGCTGATACTTTTTTTCACAAATAATATAGAAAAAATTCAATTTTCTTAATTTTTACTATCACACAAAAGAAAGGCATTTTTTACATTTGTTAAAAAACTATTTCAATTCCTCAATCGCAGCCAGCTTATCCACGTATCATATTATTTAGGCGGCCAATTCAACTGTTAACTGTTTTTCATAAATTGTTCCCACAGCAATGCCTTGGTTTCATTGGCTGTGTGGCAAGTAGCATAGTTTTTGTTGGAACTAAATATCGTCGAGATCATGGATTTTAAACAGGCTAAATCATCAATGATTGAATTCACATCTAAAGGGTGTCCCAACAAGAACGCAAGATTTAAATTTTAAACAAAACACAGATATTTAAAAAAAAAATCGTGAAACTTTATTATATCGTAAAGTATACAGAATGAGGTTATGTATGGAACAACACATCGGGCAGATGGCTGCTGCGGCTTTGCTGGCACACACGCGATCTTTTAATGAAATTTTCAATTACCGTTTTGCATAAATGCTGCGGTATTTCATTAATGTTCATTCAAAAAACCCCAAAGAAAAAAGACTAATGCTGTTAAATCTCACGATCTAGGCGGATAATTCTGGTCTCCAAAACGCGAAATAACAACCGGGAAATGACTGATGCAGTAATTAAATTGTTTTTCTGGCTGTATGACATGTGGCGCCGTCTTGTTGAAACCACATGCCCTCCACATTCATTTCTTCTATTCTAGGCACGAAAAAACTGCTTATTATTTCACGATACCGAACACCATTGTCTTGCGTTCTTGTTGGGACACACTTTATAATGTGTGTTTCATATTTATAAGGCCACCCAAAAACTGGCTTTATTTGTGTAACAGTTGTTATGATGTTCTATCAAAATCCTTGTTTAGATATACAAACTTTGTGCGAGGAAAAATTTGACAGAACACGAAATTGGTAAAATAATCGCTTACAAGGACGATGAATGCAGTGGAAGAGAAATTGGGCGCAAACTGGACAATGTGCGGAAAAGTGGTAGAAAACCAACCAGTCAAGAGGCGGTCATTTAAATGACATAATATTTCCTACATAATGGGAAGGTTCAAGCATTATAATGAAATAGAAGTTCCATCGAAATAGCTATATGTGTGTTTTATTTAACTTCAATTTGAAACCGAAAAATGGATAAGCCGGCATAAAGCAATAACAATAGAAACTACACAATAATACTCGTAGAGGGCCTATCTAATATGGAAATAATTCCAAAGAGAGAATTAACTGGCCAAACAACACTGACACAGGGAATCGGTCAATAGTTTAGACTTATTGTTACCTTTTCTTTTAGAGCTACAGTTGCTATAATTGGTTATTAATATTTCTATATCCAATTTTTTCACATTTGTACGTCTTAATGTCTTCGCAAATTTAAAATTGCAGATTGTTCAATAAACGTTTCACAAAGAGGGCTGACCAAAACGCTAAAGAAATCGGGAGAGTTATGTTATAGCTGTTGGAGAAAATTAATTTTAATTTAATTTACTACGTAGTCATATTTTTCTTTAATAAAAGAGACTCCAGAAGATATTTTAAATTTAAAAGTAACATCGATATTATTACTTTCACCAGTACATATTGTATAATTTGATCTTAATAAATCAAGTTAGATCTGGGATAACTTTCGGATAAAATTTGATGTAATTACCTTGTATTACCAATTTAGATTTTGGTGATTGATTATTAACAAAATACCTTACTTCTTTGGTTAGACCATATGTTATACGTAAATGATTTATGGGTGGCAAATGGGCTAAAACTCTGTATTTTGAAAGACAAATCGAACGCGAATTAAAGAAATTGAATATAATGAATACAATCTCTACTGAAACACGTTTTTCACTATTCAACCGTTGAATTTGTTTGTTCGCATTATTTCGCTTATGCTTTTTGTAATTCATAAAAGCCGAATCGAACAGAAAACATTTCTTTCTGCATTTATATACTGTAAGTAATACTAATATAATACTTTCACACTACTCCATGTTCTGTTCGCTTACGGTAATCTTCTTAAAAATCGAACGATCTGGCAACGGCTTGATCAATCACCTTGCTCTTCCGGTTTTAATATTATCATCCGACTTTAATGGTCCTCAAGTTACCAAGTTACCAATTTGTGGATAATCAATAAATTGTAAGAAATCATCCAATATAATCCAGGCCAACTCTACCCAAAACACCTTTGCCCAATACTCGTAAATTGTAAACAGAATCAGATTACACAAGTGGCAATGTCTAATATAAGATTTATCACCATTATACACTTTAGTGGCCACCATAACACATCTGGCGCCCAGATCCCCAAAACAAGTCGACGGACTGTGATTTGGTTGGCAAGGTGGGGATGAGTGTAAATAATCACGAGATTCGTTTACAATTGAGTTTCGTTTTTCTTTTTGGAAGGGGATGTTTGGAGGTGGAGGGATTTTGTGGTTGACTGTTGCTACACAATTGAACAAAACCATAAAATGCGAAATAAGAACAAATAAAAATGTGGCAATATTGACTTTGGTAGCATTAAGAAAGGATGAGGGGGGGGATGGTGGATAATGAAATATGAATGTCTTTTGCACAATTTACATCTAATTGAATCTGCGGAGGATGTGGGACCAACCAGACCAGACGTTGGTGGTGGGCCTAAAGTCAGGGAAGAAAAATTGGCAATAAATGACATGTCTGTTGTTCCCTTGTAATTCGCTGAGAGTTTAGGATGAGGAAAAGATAACATTAACAGATACACAGAAAACCATTGATGTACCAAGAGCAAGCAACGCCCACTACCACCACCCGTTTACTCTGCAGTCGTCGTCCCCCACACACAAACAAAAGGCACTTTTCATGTGGGGATGATGGTACCGATGACGATGTGTGCGATGCTCTTCTCTTTATTTTTGCTACAGTTGCCCATTGCCACTGGAGTTCCGAAAGTTCCAACACTTTGTGACTGGCGGGCAAATGAAGACTCACTCGTTTATTCTTATCTCTCTCTGAATTATCTAAGTTTAGGTGTGTGTGTTTGTGTGCGCGTGTTTATGACTGTGTGAAAGCAGAGATAGAAATTCTGCTGCCTGCGGTGGTGCGCTTCTTTATTACGTTGTGCTCTCCCCGTGGAGTCTATGGCTCTCGTACATTCGTGCAGTGGAACATTTCGACTGGAACACAGTCGTCCATTATTATTGTCGCTTTTGAGCAGAGTGTGGAGCAGTGAACTCAACCGAGGCATGCGCTTTCGCCACAAATGGGTGGAGCTTGCAGCGGCACTCTCTACTCTAGAGACGTGTGGCCCAGTGGTTGCGTTGTGTAAGAGATGAGTTCGCCGAGGCGATTTCGCCGTGCACGCGTCTCTATCCAATTCGCTGCGCTGGTGTATCTTGACAATACTCTGTACGACGTATTGCGTTTAAGGTCGCCGTTTGCTGCAATGGTTTGCAGATTTCAGCGGTTTTCTGTGGGATACGGGAGCATTTTTTGTCTTGATTTCTGCTGTGAATTGTTTTTCTTTATTTGAAAAATAATCAACTAATGAAGTGTGTTAAGAGGGCAAATGGCCCAGCGTCGTTAAGTGAGCACCAAGTGGTGGCGACGGCGGGAGCCGTTGGAGTGAAGGCAAAAAACCGTATGGTCTACTAAGCCGAATGGCATATCTGGCGATTAAGCACGAAGTGTAGGAGCGTGTACCGTTAAAGGTTAAACGCGGGAAAAGGGTGAACAAAGTGCATACAAACAACAAGGCCACCGTCGTCGCAAAAAGTCCTTGAATATGAACGATGACGATGACGATGGTGATGATGATGTTGATGGTTTGTTTTGCAAGTCCACATAAGGCAACAACCGGCAGTGTCTACTCGAGACTGAAAACCTCAAGAGTGCGTGCTATATTCAATAAACTCTGGAAATCAATCGCAGACAGTCACCGTCGGCCGTTCTTTGCATAACTCGCAAGAAGAAGGCAGACAACTTGTGCACTTGTGCCCAACGCCGACGAATTCTACGGCCAAAGGAGTATCATGTGCACTGCTCATCTGTTAACGTTGAAAATGTGAAAGTGTCTCTTTGGTGTCTGTGTTTGTGCGTGTTCGTATCTCTCTGTGAATGTCTGGGGATGTGTGTGTGTGTGTGTGTGTGTGTATAGGGCGTGGCAATGCCGATTACAAGCCAACGCAAAAAGCGCAACTGTGTTTGGTCATTTTATTATCATATCTGCTCAAATATTCTGCCTCGACTACAGTTTTGGACTTTTTCGGTATTCCACGTCGATTGGAGGAAAATGACAAATGTATCTCTGTGTGAGTGAATGAACAAACACTCATGATGTTGTATCTCATTTTGGCCAATGCCAGTTTGATATGGTTCCCTCTCTTTCTCTGCCATCGTGCGTCCTCCCGACAAACAGATACATTGTTGTAAGCCTCATTGGGCTGGCTGGTATCTGTGTGTGCATCCACCGACACAAACCCATCTCTGCAAACGAATACCCACCTGTGATGCCGCCACCTCTTAGGACTCACACCGTTCGCATGCTGCCTACTCGAATCAAGTTGGCAGCCATCGTCATTGTCTCGCACAAACACACACACACACACACACTTGCAGTATACATCCACAATTCACAACGGGGCGGCCTAATAAAAAACAGGTCCTATTCAACCATTGTTTGCCAGTTTTTATGGCTCCTCTTTTTTCCTCTGTTCTGTGTTTCCTTGCTGATTGCGTTTTATGTTCTGTGTTTTATGTCTTCATTAATGGAAAAGTTATGACACAATCTGTTTTGCTCTTAACGTGTTCTTTTGCCATCGTACTCCTCTCTCGGTGCCTTTCTTCGTCGTTTATTTTATGTGTTTTGCCACTGCTATGCTGCCTGGCTGGCTGCCTGTTTGCTTGTGGTCTTTTCCCTACAGCCGTACGTTCGTCTTTGGCCGTTGCACAAATAAACACTGGAGGCAGACATTCACATTTGTGCGATCATATTTTACCACATAAATTGGTGACAATCTCGTAAACATCTCCGAGTCAAAGGAACAAGACAAACAAACAGCGACCATACATTGTTTAAGACATTGTTTTATAGAAGTGGATCTTGTTGATGTTTGACAGTCTTGTAGTCTGTCAACAGTGGCACCCTTGGCTATCAAGAAGAGAGTCATACATCGATGTCTTATACTCAATACGAATATCTTATGCTTTTTAGCAATGAGATACGATATCTGCTGTCTATGTTAATAATGTTAAGTAGAGAAAAAAGTATATTTTTAAAAAACTCCGTAATACCGTAAATGCCAAGTAGTACCAAGAAACAAAAATACATACCTAGGACCATTCTTGATTGTCATACAGACCCATACATACATATCTAACCATCATCCGTCCATCCACACGTCTGTTAAAAGTATGATAGAGGTCAAACTTCTTGAACCGGGGGGTACAAATTTTCCGCAAGATTTATTCGCAAATGGATAAAATCGATTCAGCAAGAAAAACCTTTCCCATACAAGGACTGAACCCAACTTGAGAAAGAATGAATTTTTCTATAATCTTTTAAATGATATTTTTCCGTTTACTAAAAGCATTACATGGTGGTAACGTACTAATGTTGGATAAAACCACCATCCCAACTCATGTAATTTTGTGAGGAACTGATCAATTGTGGGCTGTGATATTGAAAACTACAAAAAATGGCAATGTCGGTTGGCATTTGTGACCCGCCTATTCATTTGGCTATGAGCCTATTCATTGCCCTCTACACCATAAGTACCTCAAGTGATCGGAATTAATCCAGCTGGAAAAAACTTGTCTAAACAAAGCCTGAAATAGGTAGCATAGCAAAACAATGGTTACAATTGATTTGAACGACTCTTACTAATTGAGTCACCCTATATAAAGGCTTATCCATTTTTCGGGTTCAAAAGCATAGTTAAATAAAATACACATAAAGCTATGATTTCAGTCAAACTTATTTCATCATAAGGCTTAGACCTCACTCCTCTGGATTGGTTGCAGCAGTAGATTCTTTTGAAGTAGTTTTCGAAAAAATACGGCCCAATGATACATCCAGACCATAAAGCGCACCAAACAGTCACTTTTTTCAGATGTAATGACTTTTCCACAATCACGGAATTCAATTAATTAATTAATTTTCGAGATATCGTGATGTTTCGCCATTTCAGAAGGATTCATGTACCAGCAATATTTTTGATGTGGGAACAAATATCTAGGCTGTACCATGATTAAATCCAACTTAAAGTCCGACTCTGACATTAACTTTTAAATGACAAGAGCTTTCAAGATATCAAAACTGACCTTAGTTTTTTTTTCGTATTAGAAATAGTTAAAAATTTTTAGTACTATTTAACGAAAATATAATTTTTTTGAAATGCCAATTTATCACAATCTCTGAAAAGTTTTTCTTGAAATTTCTCTTAGAACAACAGAGTTAATCGAAATGTACCTTTGAAGCCCCCAAATTGAAGCTGGTATGAATTAATTCTTCACAATTTAAGCGCATTTTCTGTAAGTTTCATTCAAACGCCGGCATTCCGTTTTGGAAATAGATCGGTTTGGTGATTTTGCATTACTTTTTTTTTTCAATACGTTACATTATATGAACATCGTGTGAGTTCAAAGAATAGTATTAGATGGGTGCAGAGTCATACAAGTTTTCGACACTTTATATATTCTGGGGCACAAAGTAAAATTGTATCATCAGCTATTTAACGGGATGGAACATGGTTCCACATCTGGGCAATACAAAAGGCAAGAAGTTCAAATATTTCTGTTACCGTCTTCACAATTGGCACATTCATTACTACCAACGTTTATATGATTTTTTGGCGACTTTTTGGGTATTTTTTCGAAACCACATTTTTTGATATCTTACTTAAAAATAGTTTCATTTCGAAACTATAGGTATCTGCACATTTCTATATTAATACCCGATAGTTAAATATGTGGTACGAGTTAGATCAGCACTCATTTTCGATCTTTCTCCTGAAGTTTTCAACCCCATTTCTGAGGGTTTTTTTTTCACAAAAAGTTATTTCTTATGTTTACAGAAAACACGGTTATTCGAAAATGGCATCTTTGAAAAGTCAGAGAAAAAAGGGTCGGCAAACCAGTAAAAATTGTGCTGTTTTGATGTCATACCGATTATACCGATTTTGGGAATGTGTTTAGTTTAGAAGTGATGACACATCACTGCACGAATTTTTACAATTTGGCATGAGTGGAAAATTATTGGAACTGAAGTTTCCTATTAACTCTTAGTTAAAATGAGCACTTTCCTTGTCATGTTCCTAATTAAATCATCTTCTAACTCAGAGAGATTTATTAGCATAAACTGAATAATAATGAGTTCCATTTGAATGTACAGAAATATTTTGCCATTTCTTATATTACCAGTCGAGATCCAATTGTTTGCATCTATCCTATTGATGATGTTGCTAAAGACCTGTCTATCATATTCGATTACAACTTGGAATTCAACAATCATATTGAATATATCACTTCTGTAGCAAATGCAATGTTGAGGTTCATTAGACGAAACACCAAAATATGCGAAAATATGTTGCACAACAATCTGTGTAAGTTTCGCCTGTAAGGAGTAATTTCGAATAAGTATTGTTTTTTAGTTTGGAACTAATAACTTTTGAACGTTTTTATACGTAGAGGCCTTAGGCCTACAATCATTTAGGTATGGAGTATGTTGGATAAAGGAATAAATTATCTTCTCCGCCACAAGATTTGCAGCTGAAATGATTGTTTTATGGACATTTTCAATTAATGAGGAACTAATTACAAAATATTTAAAAAGTAGTTCATTTTGGCATGCGTCTTTTGGTACCCTCCATGCAAATTGAATAATTTTCAAATATTCTATTTTTCCCCCCAATTTCTAACTGAGAAGTTGCATTAATAAATTTAAGGTACATACATATATATTTGTATGCTAATGTGTTCTATTCAAATGTGTTGTAAATTCAGTCAAATCCATTGCACGTTAAGTGTTTGCTAAGATTAGGTCTGAAACCAAAAACGGACCGCGTTGCCAATCTCCTGCTGATACCTCCCGCACAAATTGACTAATTCATCGAAATTCAATATTCTGTTCCCCCGCTATATACCTATGTATATAATAAAAGGCCTGTATTAATCTAAATGTTTGTTTATTATACTGCTTGCTCTCGCTCTGGCAAAGTTGAATAAAAATCGACTGGATAAGAAAGAACCTCATTTCTTGCATCCTGCATAAAATTTACCTAATACAATGCACGTATTTAGCGATTCATATCTTTCATTCATATGTCACAAATTCTGTATTAACTTCGCAGGAACTAGATATTTAGCAAACTTAGTTCCGAGAGTGAAAATGGATTACATTGTCGCGCCTCTTAGAGTACTACCCATACGTATTGCCTAATTTAGTAAATCAGTAGTTATTCTACAATTTCTTTTTAGAAAACTTCAGTAAGTTGTAAATGTGCTTCTTTTTCCGAGCTATATTCTATTAGGACCAAGGGAAATGGCAATGGATGAAGTCATGTTTAAATCGATTCAACTGCTCGAAACTTCTGTATCAGTTTCTAACTAATGGTTAGAATCAGCTTATTTCAAAATTTTAATTAATTTATGTTAACCACAATCAGTTATGTGTACTATTCTATAATATATACAGGGTGTCCGTCGGGAAGGTATACTAATTTGTTTCTTTTGATGAATAATTTGAGAGTTTTCTGTTGCCCAGAACCGATTATTCTGTTTATTTACATATCCATTCAAATGAAAATGTGGCTCGTCATTCATTATGATTTTTTCATGAAAATCGGGGTTGTCCTGGGCGAGCTGTAACATCCTATTGACATACATACATATGTACGGCGGCGTAAATGGTCTTGTGGAAGAAGCTCTTGTATCAACTGAATCTTAAGTGGGAACAAATGCAAATCCTTGTGCAAAATTCTGGCCAATATTGTTTTTTGAAGACCGAGCTCCTGAGCACGGCGTCGAATTGAGGTTGAAGGATTGTTTTGAACACTTTCCTGAGCAGCAGTAATATTTTCAGCCGATCTTGCAGTACGTTGTGGTCCATACTTGGCCCTATTAGCTACAGACCCTCTTTCTTCGAAATCATTCACTACACGATAAATAGTGCGTCCTGTTGGCACGTTGTTTCTCCCAAAAATTTCACGTAACTTTCTCATCGTCACAGCAACCGATGATTTATTTTGATAAAATGTTTTAACGATTAAAACACGTTGGTTTATCGAATAATTTTCTATAATAAATTTGCCACGTCTCTACTTCACGACTGCCAAATATGAACTGTCAAGACTAATGTTTACCAAAATGGCGGCAAAACAAAATAGTATACCTTCCTGACGGACACCCTGTATAATATATATCTACTATGGGGTCGAAAAATTAAAAAAAACAATTTTCTTGCCTACCGCGAGCAGGCTATTGGAGATCTTCTTACATTCAGTAAGCTTACACGCATTTAATTTTTAGACTCACTCAACGGGACCAGCAATTCTACTTCGATACCTTATGTCAGTTTGAGATGCTTATACTAGAGCTGTCGACAAAGGCGCTGCAAGTCAGTACTAGGAGGATCTTAGCACCTCTACAAGTATATTAGCACTCCTCCGTGTTTTTAGATTAGGTACATTGAATGAATTTAGCCCCCCTCCAGAATGAATGAGTGAACGAATGAACGAATTTAACCCCCGCCCAAATGGAAATGGCTGTCGATTACTCGAAGTGTTCATCAGTCCCTCAAACAACAACAGGTGATTGTTCGTGGTTCAAGCTCACACGTGTTGTAACCAACATGCAACGGCCGATCACAGGCTGAATATGTAAATAGATAATATAAAATAATATAATATAAATAATATAAAATAATAAATATATGTATAATATACTCGTATATATAAAATTTATATCATTTTCCGGAATATAGTGAGCTGGTATTCGTTGAATAGAAAATAGCATGTCCGATTATCTCGCTGCCAACGAAAATTAAAACGGCAATGGGTGAAGGCAGATTAAACGGAAAATCTTGCTCGGAAATACCTTTTTGAATTCCGTAGAATTTGGTTGCGTTGACAGGCGTATATTGTCTAAATTAAGAATATTTACGAGTTGACGTCGCCCTGTAGCAGATTGCATAATACGAGTAAAGTGTATCAAACTGTTATTGGTTGCTACTATACCTAAGTAGTAGCTGCTAAGTCTCAATAACAAATTTCAAATAATTATTCCTCTCTCTCTGTTGAATTCGAAAAAAATCAATGGACCAAATAGAATTATTCATTTTCGACGAGATCATAAGAATTTCAGATCATAATGCAGTTTTAGACTTAAAATAAACACAATCTTAAATGTAGAAATATTTATCGATAAAAATAATTTGTTTTTCTTTTAGTTATGACAGAAAATTGCGTTCTGTTCAATTTATATATCATTCATCCACTTAAAAATTTATAAGGAAATAAACAGTAACAGTCCTCAGCTGGAAAGGAAACTTATCATATTTTTTATTATTCACAAGAAAACGAAAATTCGTGATTCGTGTCATGTGTTGAAGTTAAACGCACTCGGTTTCGCATTGCCATTTCATGATGGAAGAACTTACACGCGAGTAACGTTTACAAATTACTGAATTTTACTATCAAAATTCGTTCTTTGTGGCGCGAAATGGCACTGCCTCAAATATTCGGTGAATGAGCCTTAGGAAAAATTGAGGAAGATCTATTTTTCACCAAAGAATTGTGCTCAAAATTGCCACATTTAGTGTAATATCGTGAATAATAAACATCGTAATCGTAATGAACGTTTGCATAAAATAATTTTCAAAAATTACCCAAAAAAAAGCAAAATCTTCTCAAAACCTTCTGTCACTTTTCTAGTTTTTGTTGGAAATTCAAAATCAATCACCTGATATTGCTTTGTGACACAAACATGAAACTAGCTGTATGGAAATTTGATTTTTTTAAATCACTACACATCACAACTGTGTTTAGATTTCAAAAATTGGCACATCCAAATTTAACAATGTTTCAATATTGAGTTTAATCAACACTTCTATAAGGAAACCTTAAATAACATTTATGAATGGAAGTGATCAAACTAAGTACACGAATGTTATTCGCCAATGAACCACTGTGCCCAAATCATTCTGTCGCAAGCTATACAAAGACAACAATAGTTCATTTATATGAATACTCACAGTGACATAACAAGAATAAGACATATCTGCCAATATGTAACTGTCAGTGTGCCTACAAGTGGTTATTAGCAATCCTATTGCCACACGAAACACAAGAGCTCGTTCACAGCCACTGAATTTAAATGACCGCAAAACGCACGCATGCGCAACAAACAGAAGTTTCCCTTCTTCGGATGAGGCTGTGCCAACAATTGATGCTTCACTTCATCACTCTCAAGCAATTTGTCACGTTCGACGAAATGCAAAAATACGACAATGGATTTTCAAAACAAACTCATTAACGATTTACACTGAAAAAGAGTAGCTTAAGCTAAGCTCCATAAACTTTTACTGCCCATCGCATCCCACTGCAGTAGTAGTCACAGTCAAGGTATATTAAAGCACAAGCAGAGCACAACAATAGCGAAAAAGTTTTCGAAACACGACATCGCCACTGCTAAGCGAGAATAAAAAAAGCACAGGCCAGAAAGAATAAGGAAGCAGACAATAATGACAGTTGCTAACTTTTATTGTCCATCGGAGCTGGAATAAAGTGCAGAGAGTAAAAACTGAATGCGAATGAAGTTCGTGACACATGAGTGAATCGACCTGAAATTAACTTTTCTTTATTGGATCCCTTTTTGTTGTGAAGCGTAAAGTGGATTTATGTGCGAACATGGTCGAAATGGCGAATGGCGGCGGTCAGAGTGCCACGTGTCACTTCTCACTCCCCTGGCCGTTTGCCTTTTTCACTGTCTTTTTTCTGTGGACACCAACAACAGCAATAACAAAAAGCGCACAAGTGACTAGGACTTAGATTGGAATACGTCATATATCACCTGAAGATTGCTATCACCATGGACATACACTTGCCATCGTTGTAGTTATTGTTGCTGCTGCTGCTGCTGCTTTAGTGTCCCTAATGATAGTAATACAGTCGTAAATTATGGCCACGAAAAATGCTTAAAAAATAATGTCTCTGAAATTGTTAAGACTTTAGTTTGCCTATTTTGAATATTTGTATTTGCGTGTTGCATAGCAGGGAGAAATTCCACTATTCTTACGAATCATTTTCCTCAGAGGAGGTCAACCTATTTTGTAGGGGGACGATCTGATGGACAATAACATGTCAAGAGATGAAAACATCATTAGGTTTGTTTAGTGAAAACTTTAAAGGACATTTACTGCCACACTGCTGGCTCCTGTACCTCAATTTAGTATGAATGACTTGAAGAATTTAAGCAATTTTGTCAGAATACGCGTAACAGGTAGCGTTTTTGTTCCAGAAGAAAAATAAAAATTAACTTAAAGCGAAAAGTTTAACCTCATAATGGCTTCCAAATTTTCGTAACTTGAATTTCATCGCAAAACATGTGTTATGTGGGTCAACTTTATGACCATTAAATTCATAAAACTTCACACATTTATTTTTCATCTTTGCTAATAAATTTTACGTATTCTGAATCGATAACTAAAAGAGTTTACTGTATGTATATTCAATTTTCGACCAAAATCTTGAAAATTTTTTACAAAAATTAATTGATTTAATGAACGGTGTTCGTACAATCAACGATTTTGTTTATCGACAATAATTGCCTTATTATGTAATTTACACACTTCGGATTAAGGAGTAAATAAAATGGTAAATGAATTTGGAAAATGAGTTCAATAAAAGGCATTTTGCGGGGTTCACTCAAAAACTTAGGGCAGCAGAAGTTCATATTTTTAATTCATAAACTTTTGTTTATATATTTTATGAATAAATTAAATAAAGTCATGAATAGATTTATAATTTCAGAGCACAAAACAAACATTATGGTTTTATTTATTTAAAAATTTTTTTTTTATTTTTTTCTTATTGTTTTTTCTTTAGATGTAACTTCAATTAGCGAAAATTAAGCTATCGGGAAATATTTATTATATGTCGCAAGTGCTGGCCGTTTTTTGCTTCTCAAATTCGTGTTCCTTCTTGAACATTTCCCATAATCTTTCCCAAGTTTCGTGTATTATGGTCCCGATGTCGTTGCGAATGCTGCCCTCCAATTAGAGACTGGTTCTTTGTTTATTCACATACGTGCGTTCTTTAAAGTGTCGCAAAAGAATAAAAGATAGGGGCGGTTACGTCCGGTGAACGCGGCATAGATAAGTTGAAATCGATTCTGCGTAAACTAACTCAGTCGCCGAAAAGACCATCAAACTATGGACTATGGCTCCATTTTGTTGGAAGCACGGCTCCACGGTTCGGTTTTCTGCAGTTGCATTTAATTTTCTTTTTTCAAAATTGTGCAATATAAAATAATTTTCTATTTTCAAAGAAAAATGGTCCAATGATCCTTTCGGGCGATACGCCGCACCAAACAGCATACTTAAGTGGGTGCAATTGCCGCTGATGACTTGTGTTCCCCCGTTGCCTCTATTCTGCACTTTTGCTTGTTTGCCAAAACGTTTAATTGCAAATAGTCTACATAATTTCTTTTTTTTTATTAAATTGTGAATAAAATTCGTATTTTCTTGTACTTTTCAAGTTGTTCCAACTAAATACTGAAACGAAATGCAGAAACGAAAAAACTATTAATTAAATATTTCATATTTTTATTATGATAATTAAAACTAATAATTTTAAACGATTTTTGTGATAAAAATCAACAATGCAAATCATGATTAATTTTTATTTTCTCACTAGCTGACCCGGCAAACGTTGTTTCAAAATGTTAATGTGTTAAAAAAATTAATTGCAAAAATCTCATCTCCAACGCCATCTATCACTTCAAATAAAACCTTTTAAACCTTCCGGAATACTCTACCAATAATTTAAGACCAAAATGAGCCAAAATAGTAAGCATGTTAAACCTCTACTCTAAAATTGCGACTTTGTCGGTTTTTGCAATGAAAACTAGCCTTTTTAATATTTTTCAATAACCACCCTTACAAACAAGCCGGTCATAAGAAATTTAGTTTTGGTTATCCCTTTCCCGCATATATCACTTTTCCCAGTTTATTATTTTGAACAAAAAAAATTTATAATAATAATAATATAATATAATAATATAATGAAAGACTTCGCCCTCCACAGATAACTGTTATCCATATCCATCATTTATATATTATATATACCTTATATTATACTCGTATATATCGAATATACGAGGTGTGATCAAAAAATAACGGTTATTTTCAAATTTCGTGAGTTATGTTGATGCACATGTCTGTTATATACATATGTTGAACATATCAGCCATTTTGGATTGTCAGTTTGTTTTTGACAGATAAAAAGGTTAGTCGTGTTTTGGTGTGATCTTCGATTTTTTACTATTCGAAAAAATGGATCAAAGAAACTGTATTAAGTTTTGTGTAAAAAATTAAATTAAATATGCAAGGACATTTAAAATGTTGACTGTGCCGTTTGGCGAGTCTACTATGAGTAGAACACAAGTTCAATTGTGGTATTACCGGTTTAAGGAAGGCCGAGAAGATGTCAATGACGGTGCTCATCCTGGTCGTCCGAGCACGTCAACAACCGATGAAAACATTGAAGCAGTGAAGAAAATGATTTTGAATAGTTGTCGAATCACCATTAGAGAGGTTAATGATGATGTTGGCATATCGTTCGGCTCACTGAACTGAAGACACCGATGAAAGGAAAGCGTTTTGCAACGATTGAGGAGATAAAAGAAAAATCGAAACAGGAGCTGTTGGCGATAACAAAAAGCGCGTTTCGAGGATTGGGAAAAACGATGGCATAAGTGTATTATATCTGAAGGGGATTATTTTGAAGGGGACATGATAGTTATTGATGAATAAATAAATACTTTTTGAAAAAAAATGAAAATAACGATTATTTTTTGATCTTTCGATTTAATGATTGAACCTTGCCATTATGTACGAAATGCATCCTTTTGGTGCATCTCCAGCATCATTTTTGAAAAAATATGGCCCAATGACACCTCCAGACTGCAATCACTTTTGGTTTCTTCGAGCAATATATGCGACAATTTTGCTTGTTGACGTAGCCACCAAGTGAGGAATGAGGAATTGAAAACCCAGTTTAATCACCACGTTTATAGTAAGTTTTTATTATTTTTTCCCTTTCTTCGGTTGTTAAACATTCATATTCCTGAATATCAAATCTTTTACTAAATAAATAACACTTTAGATGACAGACACTTTCAAAACCGCCGGTCTGGCAAGGCTATCAGCTATTAAATACCTGTCGTCTGAAGTGTTACCGTATTTATTTAGTAAAAGGCCTGGCATTTACGAATATGGATCGTTTAACAACCGATGCGTAATAATAGTTAAAACTTAGTACGAAAGTGGTGATACAAACGTAATTCAACGCGATCGATTTTAGCGTTATTGCCTGAGAAGTTTCCAGAAAACGTAGTTTCACGTTTTGGCGACGTCAATTGCGGGGCTACGTCAAATACGGTGTTTACGTGGATAACCCCGAACGCTGTAGCATTTAAAAATTAACGCTCGTAAAGTTATCACCGAGATACCGCCCGAAATGTGCGAAAAAGTAGTCAAAAACTACTTCAAAAAGATCAAGAGGCGGTCATTTATGTAACATTGTATTTTATTGTATTGTAAAAAAAATAAGAATTTAATCGAAATCATAGTTTTTTTTATTAACCTTAACCTTTTTAAAATTAAAAAAATATATATTATGTGTATGTAATTGTGCTTTTTCGAAATAAATTTGACCGAACGCTTCATTTCTGAGATATGAACTTTCTTTTCTATTTTGTTAAGCTTTCCTATTTACGCTTTCAGCTTAAATTTCATTATTCTTCAAATTTAAAACTTTCTTAAGCTGTAGACCCATTACTATCCGAATTGTTCAAAGTCGCAAACAACCAACACAGAAATTGCGATTGTCTGACGTTAACTATTGCTGTAACTATCAAAACATTTGCTCACTGCTATCGAGTAGTTTTGATTGCAGTCTTATCAATTTGAATGGAATTAATTGCTATCGAAATTATTGCATTATAGGATTCATTCGTGGGGTTCGCAACAAACTTAACATATGCAGAAAACCCGAATTTCCTTGCTATGTGTAATTTATATAGTACTGGCGTGTGCCGCGGGTTGTTTTCCGCCGACCCCGATTAATGTTGATAAGATTATTCAATCTATTATAAATGTCTTGACAATCTATTATGAAACGTTACTGACAACTTCTGTGCACGTTTGCCGCGGCTACAAGCGGCTACACTAATACCATTGGCTCCTTTGGATATGCATGAGAATCGCTTAAGAAATATGTAACCATAGACTAAAATAACACGACAGGAAGCCTGATAAGAGCATAATTTCCAAGTAAAAACCACTGTGTGGCGGGCATCAGCACAACTGACACTACCACCACAGCACCATTACCATCACATAGACAGTAGTTGGTCGGTCGGTTGTTGGGCCTCGTACCAAAGTTCTAATTTGTGTTGGTTGGTTGGGACTGACTCCCTCTAATCATATTTTAACAGGATGTTGTTGGTCATTTTTTTGTACTTTATAGTCAAACGTAAGACTACAGCCGCAACAACAACAACAGCGAAGCGGTCAGCAACGTCAACGCTGAATGAATGAAATGAGTTCACGACGTGTGTCCATTTCATTCCCAGTGATTGTACGCGAGTACAGGTGAAGGTGTGTGCCGAGTGTCACGCTTCCTAATGCAAATGTCCTTTCGGTGCCTGTGGCAAGAATACATGAGGTTGATAGTCAGTCATTCAATCTAAATGTGAGTACAAAAGTTAAGTTAGTTAAGCTGGAATCCAGTGATGGCTAATGCTAACACACACACACACACTCGTTCACTCACTCACTGTGGCAGTGGCAATGATAGATTTAGTCGTAGTGGTGCTGGCGATGGTGGCTGTTATAGGTTAACTACGAATGTAACCTTAATTGCTCACTTTTAGAAGAGTGTTAAGCAGGTGGTTTACCATTATCCCTCTTTACATTAGTGGCGGCCGTTTGGATGGCCGACCGGTCGGTGGCCCATTCTGTTTGTAGGTGTTCTGTTCCTGCCACTCGCCGTCGTTGGTGGTGGTGGCGTGGCGGTGATTGTGTTTTAGGATTGCGTTTATATTCTCATGTCAGTGGGTCTCTCCTCAATTTGCATATGATTTGCCTATATAAGTATAATCTTTGT
>JAHXMU010000025.1:1384300-1416296 GCA_019455685.1 Philornis downsi
AAATAAGAGGAAAATTTTAAATAATTTGAAATTTTATAAAATTGCAACTTGCAAGACTTTTGTATTATTTCGTAAAATGTATAACAACTTTAATTAAAACTTATTCGACACTTCTATGAGTGAAAAAGGGAATACGAATGTACCCCATTTGTACCAATATCATGGAACCATGAACGAACAGGGGAAATGCAAAAATATTGCAATTAAAATGTTACACTTACTTGCGCTTCTCAGAGTGATTTCCACTTTGCTGTGGAAGCGCAAAAATGGCAACAAATTGACTTGACTTTAAGTCTCAAATTATTTTAAGATTCGCTCCAAGCAGAAAAACGCATGAACACAGTTGACATAAAAATATAACATCAAGCAACGTTAAGGAGCAAAAAAGAAATAACCATTTTGTACTTTGATATGACGACGATGCACTGGACGAGTTAAAAAGAAATTACGGTTGAATAATTTTTCGAGATGAATGTAAAAACACAAAAAAAAAGAGAAAAGAAAACATTCTCAAATTAGCCAAATGGAGACTAATTAGAATAGAATCACTTTAAAGTAAATTTGAGGATTTTTCATTTAATTTTCATATTTCAATTTCGTCAGATGTTGGTGGTCTTCTTGGGGAAAGAGCTGTAATTATATGTGGTCATTCCCCCCTCTTTAACGCATCGAGTAGAGAAGTGAATGCATTTTATGACAAATGCATTTAACATAATCATCCTTGACTAATTTGAGTGAAATTGGAAAATGTTGTTAAGTGTGAAATTCAAGACCATCTGCTCCGTTTTCCGTTTAAGATGTCAACGACGACAATAACTATCAAATGGTTTCGTCCATAAAAGATGAGTGTTGTTTATAAAATACTTGAAATTGAGAAAGAAACATCAAGTGCGGCTTTTATGTTGTGATTTTTATTAGGAGATTCCCCTGCTCAAGCAATGAATGATGTGGGCTTGTTTCAGGCAAATTGAGCCGGACAGCAGTGAACAGTGGACCAAGTGGTTAAAAACAAAATGGGTATAATTCTGAAATGTATAAGAAATAAATTGAAGCGACAGAAATTTGAATTTGTGGAAAGCTTGCGATATAAAACAGTATATTTTATAAACTTTAGAGCTACACTTGCGTTCACATAAAAAATCAAAGCTTGTGATTTTCGTATTAGCGTTTTTTACCATTTTGTAAGGTGATCAATGGTGAAAAAATGGGATTTCTAGACTATTTTGATATTGAAATAAAAACTAATGGTTAAAAATGTTACCTTATTTAGGGTAAAACGAATTTGATTAAGTCAGTGATTGCAAACACTTGAAAATCAATATTAGGTGCGCAACTAAGTTACCGCTGTGCCAATAGATGGCGCCAGCTGTAAGTGCTAATCGATTCTGCCATATCCTAAAAGTCATGAAGCAAGCTTAGGCATATGGTAAACATACCGCCTCGACACAATAATAATTTCCTTTTGGCGTCATATTCGTGTGGTTATTTTGTGCCAAATAATCGTCATATGCGAGAAGTATTGATTTTCTTCTTTCAATCGAAGAAAACGGCGGCTGAAACTTATTGACAGATTCAAGTGAAACAACGTGTAGAGATTGATTCCGTCGCTTTAAAGACGGTGATTTTGATGGCGACAACCGTTCGCTTGAAGGAAGACGAAAAAAATTCGAAGACACTGAATTGACTGCATTGCTTGATGGAGATCCGTGTCAAACGCAGGTAAAGCTTGCTTCAGTATTAAGGGTTACCCGTCAAGCTATTTTCAGGTGACTGTATGCGTTGGAAATGATTCCAAAGCGACGTTTTTTCGCTTGTGAATAACTGATTTAGTGTCAAAAAGGGGGAGGGATTTCTTCATCGTATTGTAACGGGTGATGAAAAGTGGATTCATTATTTAATTTAATTTTTTTCATCATCTTTAAATAGGGGTCCCCATTGACTGTTGACAGTAGCACGATTCGTGCGCCAGCCTGTATCTTAACAAACGCGGTATCCGCTTGGAAAACATATTTTCGCGCCAATATTTTTATGTGAAATAATAAATACACCGCCTTTGGACGTTTCAGAGATGTCAGCTATCTCTCACAACTTCACTTTTCTATTATTAGGAATCATTTTGAGGATTTTTTTTTTTTTTTTTTGATAATTTCTGATGTATTTATCACTATTAGACGTCTATTGTGTGCTGTATCATTGATGCCTATACGGCCTTGTTTAAAATCAGCAAGTCATCGACAAATGGTTGTCTGCGACGGAGAAGATTCCCTATAACACTTGTCAAGACATGGCTAAAGTGGAACGATATTTTTCCCTCAAAAATTAATGTTTAATTGAACAATATCGTTTTTTTCAATTATAAACTAAAATTTGAGTTCATCTTTTAAATCGCTGTAACTCAAACACAAATCATCAAGTGATGGGAAACTATAACAGACGTCTTTGGAAGGATGTCAGTTGAATTAGTAGTTTCGGAGATCTCATAATTATGAATTAAAAACCTCTGTACGATGTTGTGGTTCATATGCAAGCCTGCAAGATGTACAGTATTATCCATTTAGTGGTTTCAAAACCGCCAGTCTGGCGAGGCTGTCACCTGTTAAATACCTGCCATCTAAATGGTTATTTAGTTAGTAAAAGGTTTGTTGCTATTTACGAATATGAATCGTTTAACAAACGAAGAGTGCGTAAAATAGTTAATATCTACTACAAATGGTCGTCATAATCGATCTACTGTGCAAGAAATTGGTAAGATTATAAAGAAATTTGAAGAGACTGGAAGCCTTACAGATATGGTCAGGCCTGTGCATCATCGAAATGTATGCACTGCTGAAAACATCGCTTCTGTTAGTGAAAGTGTGACGGATAATCCGAAGTTGAATTTAGAGCGCTATGGCCGTATGATAATCGACTTTTTTTGGCCTGCAATTAAAGATTGTGAACTGAACAATATGTGGTTTCAACAAGATGGTGCCACGAGCTACAAGACACGACTAAATTTGATTTTATTGTTTTCAGAAACCGTAATTTCACGTTTTGGCGACGTCAAACGGCTACTAAGATTATGCGATTTGACGCTGTTAGACATTATTTATAAGGCTACTTCTAAGACCCAGTTTATGCGGATAACCCCCAAAAGTTGGGGCATTTTAATGCCAGCATTTATCAAATTATCGCCAACCGAAATGTGCGAAAAAGTGGTCGAAAACTATTTCAAAAGAAACCACTGCTGGAACTAGTACAGAGGCGGTCATTTGTATTCGGTTATTGTATTTCATATACAATGCCAAGATCAAAGCATTATAACAAAATAAAAGTTTCATCAAAATCATAGTTTTATGTGTGTTTTATTTAGCTTTACTTTTGAATCCGGAAAATGGTTAAGCCGGCATATTTTCTCTCTCTCTGAATTCGATTTCAAGCGCAATACGCAGACAAATATATGATAGGTTATGTGTAGCAAAGTGTAACCAATGAGCTCCAACGATTGTCAAAATTAGAGAATTACATTTTCCTTGATTTCCTCTCACATAACATGGATATATCGAATTTATCGATAGCAATTTGAATTTATCGCTTAAGATTTTACAATGGAATATATTTCAAAACATTAGCCCGGAAATATTAAGACAGAATGGCAGCGAATTAAATCTCCTAAAGATTGACTTATTTACCTCCTCTACATATTTCACACATTTCAATAGATCCAAAATTGTGTCATCTCCAAATTTGGGCCGCAGTGCAATCCCATTATTTATAGAACAAGTGCGTGGCAGGGTTACCCAATCGCCATCATAAACCTACTAGGCACAGATACGATATGAATTCGTTGTAATTTTATTTAATCGCCCCCACTAATATCATACTATTATGCTATTCATGTATATTAAGAGTTATGCAATTTCCTCTTATACCTCTCAGTGCTACATCAGTCATAACCAACTGTAGCTCGTTGTGTAGCTCGCATTAACAACAAAATATCATCATAACATTTGTATGAAATAAATGTTAATTTTGTAATCGTATTCATAATAATTTCCAAATGGCTTTAGAGATTTATGTTAAAGATACTTTTAGTTAAACTGTCACAATTGTCCCATAAAGAATCGTAAGTAGCCACGCAGAGAATAATTTTCCATAATTTTTCGCTTTAATCTCAAATACTTTGAAAGCAACTTAAGATTTCTCATATCAGATAAAACGGTCAGTTGCCGCATACAGGAAATCTGAGCAATGGTAATTTCTATAAAACTCAGCGAATTCTGTATTGTCCTGTTTTGCTTTAGCCCCGTTTGTTGTTGTCCTTTTTCTGTGTCTTTGCTGTGGGTGTTTTCGTTTTTTTTTTTGGGTTTTGTTTTTTTTTTTTTTTGTTTTGTGTGGGCATTTTGTTAGCTGGACTCTAATATTCTGTGTGATTCGATTGTGAGCGAACGAATGGGTGGAGTGAATGGATGATGGCTTACGGGTTTCTTGACTCCGCTTCTTAGTCCTCCTACAGACATTAGACACGACAAAAAGACATTAAACACGACAACGAAATAAAACATTTTTAGTCTTATCAGGACTTCCGTTCGTGACCAATGTCTGTGCATGGCCGGGTTCAGTTCATTTCAGTTACTTAGGTATGGACGTATGTATATCAAAATAGACGTGACTTTATTCGATTCC
The DNA here is from genome assembly GCA_019455685.1 of Philornis downsi. NCBI lineage: Eukaryota > Metazoa > Arthropoda > Insecta > Diptera > Muscidae > Philornis > Philornis downsi. Next base: position 1,388,966 of record JAHXMU010000025.1, read on the forward strand.
AAGACACGGAATCTTTTCACTCAAACCACTGACAAAACTCGGTTGAGAAAAGGACAACAATTGGTGCCCTGCGCAAATGCTTATTAAATGACCACAAAAAAGTGGTAGGAGAGAATAAGGATACTAGCAGATAGACATTAATACACTATCATGGGTGTACGCTATTATGGATATATTCCCTGTATTTCGTGTTACAATATTATTAGAAATATAGAATTATGAATGGAAGAGTATACGTTTTTAATCTATTTACTTCTTCGCTAAACCTTTAGAATATAAATTCGAATGGATCTGTAAGTGTCCGAATGTACATAAACAACATTTCAAAAACACTGAAGATGCATTTAGTCGCTCAAACCAAAGACATTTAAAGAAAATGAGGCGTGATGTAATATTTCGGGAATATTTTGAGAAACGTAATAGATTTCCTAATACAGTATAGATTACGCCGACATGTACTTTTACATAATGAAAACCTTTCACAAAGAAAACCTTAATCGCGTGTAGGAGGAGACACCTGGATTTTTGTTTAATTTAATAAGATCTTAAAATATAAGCATTTTGTGCTCAAAACAGAATTATTTATAAAATTGACAAAACAAATTGCTTGAAACAAATTAATAAAATTTAAAGGAATGTACAGGGTGTCTGTCGGGAAGGTATACTACCATGTTTGTTTATAATTTTTGATTAAATGAAAGAGAATGGATCTTATACTTATAAATGTTTTATTTAATGTCGGCAATTATGTATGGAATACAATATCAGATAAATACACGCCTCTGTTAGCCTCACAAATGCCAGCCTTTTTGAGCACATTTTTCATTACATTCTCACACATTTCAAGCTTTATTTCATTAATTTCATCACGAATATTTTGTTTGAGTTGCTCAAGCGCCAAATATGAACTGTCAAGACTAATGTTTACCAAAATGGCGGCAAAACAAAGTAGTATACCTTCCCGACGGACTACTTTGTTTTGCCGCCATTTTGGTAAACATTAGTCTTGACAGTTCATATTTGGCAGTCGTGAAGTAGACACGTGGCAAATTTATAATGGAAAAATATTCGATAAACCATCGGGTTTTAATCGTTAAAACATTTTATCAAAATCAAACATCGATTACTGTGACGATGAAAAAGTTACGTGAAATTTTTGGGAGAAACAACGTGCCGACAGAACGCTTGTAGTTAATGATTTCGAAGAAAGAGGGTCTGTAGCTGATACGGCCAAGCATGGACCACAATGTAATGCAAGATCGTCTGAAAATATTACTGCTGCTCAAAAATGTGTTCAAAACAATTCATCAACCTCAATTCGACGCTGTGCTCAGGAGCTTGATCTGCAAAGAACAACTTTGACCACAATCTTGCGCAAGGATTTGCATTTGTTTCCATTTAAGATTCGGTTGACACAAGAGCTTCTTCCACAAGACCATTTACGCCGCCGTATATACGCCAATAGGATGTTACAGCTCGCCTATGACAACCCCGATTTTCATGAAAAAATCATAATGAGTGACGAGGCACATTTTTATTTGAATGGATATGTGAATAAACAGAATAGTCGATTCTGGGCAATGGAAACCCCTCAAATTATTCATCAGTCAGTCTGCTGTGCAATTTAGTCAGGAGGAATCATTGAACTTCTTTGAAACTGAAAACGGCGTAACGGTAACTGTCAATGGAGAGCGATATCGTGAAATGATTGAAAACTTTTTGAAGCCACAACTGCATGCTTTGGGCTTGATTAACATGTGGTATCAGCAAGACGGTGCCACATCGCATTAAGCCAGGACTACAATGGAATTACTGCGAGACCTCTTTCCTCAACAAGTTATTTCAAGAAATGGTGATGTTGATTGGCCTCCACAGTCGCTTTATTTGACTGCTCCGAACTTCTTTTTGTGGGGATATCTGAAAAGCAATGTCAAACAAAATATTCGTAATGAAATTAATGAAATACCGCGTGAAATGTGTGAGAATGTAATGAAAAATGTGCTCAAAAGGACTCGCATTTGTGTGGCGAACAGAGGCGGACATTTTCCTGATATTGTATTCCATATATAATTGCCGACATTAAATAAAACATTTATCAATATAAGATCCAAAGTAGTTTACCTTCCCGACGGACACCCTGTATATATATAGTTATGCTTCTGGACAGTTCCATGTTCTGGTGGGTCGCATTAATATAATATTTTCAGATAATCATGGCCATTCCTCTCAGTTTCACATCTAAGTAATTACAATAATGTTTTCTGTTTTTAATGACATGTTTTCATGCGATATTTGAAAAGAAAATGGTGTTCTTCCTTATTTAAAGATGCTCATCTTTTCTTACCATCCGTTACTGTCACTATTTCCGCCCTTAGTGTGCACTGTGTAGAAAGGATCACAGTTATTGTCTTTTACGGGTTGACTTTTTGTACTCCATTTCATTTTAACATGACTTTAGGCAAATGTGTGTGCACCCACCTTTTATGTCTTGCCATAATGGAGGACACTGTGATGTCATATTGGATAACTAACTCCTCCTCTATCGTCCTTAACACCCACTCATCATAATGGACACCCCAGACATTTGTGGGCGCAAGCTGAAACGCTTTCGACTCTCCGCTCGCATTCTCATACCATCGGACAAACATTATTCATAAATATGCAAATGTAATGGCCGAATTCGAGTCATAAATTCTAGATTAGGAGCATGATGGGGTCCGCCAAAGGACAAACAAATCAAAGACATCACGCACAGGAGCCAAAGTGCTTGAGAGAATGCTAACAATTCATAATGTGGCAACATGTCATCATCATTGGGCTGACCGTCCCAGTGAGGCCGAGTGGTTTACAAGAGGATATTAATGAATTTCGTTTCATTTCGATGTTCTAGTTTGGAAGTGCAACGAAGTGTGCGAAGAACAAATTTTGTCCCAATTTTGGTACATCAATTATTTCACTTTCTCACAGTGTTATGATGGGTGCGTTTGTGTGCGGTTAGAGGAAGGAAGCTGGTAGGAAGAAAAGGGGAGTTGGAGGAGTGGCCATAGCGTTTAACTCAAAGATTGCGTAATGGTCCGTGAAATCCTCAAAAGGCATATGTGGAGCAGCCAACAATCATTCATCGCTTATGCACACACACTCACATGCTCCGTATCTGTTCAGTTGTGATTGCGTTGTTATTGGTTTCTTGCATCACTTCGCTGGAAGATTTCCAACAATTCAATTACGACGGTCCATGCGGTCTCGTCGAGATGAGCGTTCATAAATCATAACTTGGCTGTTGTGAACTGCCGTGTAATTCGTCCCGAGGACTCAACAGCACGGATCCCACGATCGCAGATATGCAATACATAAACACACCCCCACACACACTTGTAATTTGTTATCATCGTCCGTAATACTTAAGTTGAGACGCAGACACTCACATGGCGAGGCCACGACGACGCTAACAATGCGATGAAATTGAAATAATTTGTTTCGTTTAAAGGATAATCGTATTGTTAATGCAAACGTTTAAACTGTTCTTACCCCGGTGCTCAGTTCGTTGATGGCGGCGGGGCGGCCACCCTTCGTAGTTCCGCATTCACGATTCACTATTCACGGTCTTGTTCGAATTGGGCACATGCATTTCTGTGCGGCACTCCGCCAGTAACTCACACAGGCGCACCGCGGCCATGTCAGGGTAATCGTCCTTGGGATAGCAAAGTACAACATTTGCCCGGGGTTAGGCAAACCACTGATTCTTCCTTCCGCTGCGGATGTTTTAGCTTATACTCGTATTGTTATTGCTATTGTTGTGCATTTGGCGCATTCATTCATTCTCTCCTTCCAAACAATTTCGCCATTTACTTTCAGCTGTAGTGGCAAAATTTATCGATGTTGGCGTTGTGTTGTCGTCGATTTCGCCTTTATTGCGATGGAAAGAGCGTTAAGTCTACTAAGCGGTCTTTGGTGCTGCCACATTTGTTGTATGTCGAGATTTAATGAACGGAAATTGAATTGTGGCGTTGTAATGACATCTGTTTTGTGGACGGATGTGCCACTGATAGCGAAAAATAATAAATCGATTGAAATCGAATGATACAAGTTTGGCGTTTTGAGAAAAGTCAACAAAAAACTGATGTTTCCCTAATGTGTGTGTTTTTATTTATCAGAAAAGAAAATTTAATTTCATTTACGTTTTTTCGCATTAAATTTGAAAGGCATCCTCCCATTTTGATCAGAAAGTTTAGAATTTGAGAAGAATTGCCAAGATACTCGAAAACAGTCATACAAAAAAGTGCTGAGTAGAGCCAGTAGCTCGCTGCAATGCCCAGTCTCTTTGGTTTTGACGCTAAAATAGCTAGAAGAGAAGTTAATATCGATAAACTGTTAAATCAGCATTTGAACGAGCGAATGGTCTTGAAGCGTACTAACCATTGGTAAGTCTTTCAATTTTCCTTTTTCAGGACTATTTGTCATTTGTTTACGCCCAATGAGGAACTTCCATCTCCACCTCCACCCGATGGCACCAGAGCAACGAAAATCGCGTTTTGTTGGACTGAAAGACGGACTTACTTATGATGAAAACTGGAAAATAATGGACGGTTTTTTCCCGGAAAGTGATACAGACAGGCTCGTTACAGTGAATGAAGAGCATTATAGCGCTGACATCGAATGGTTTCAGCAGAATGGCATGCTACAACCCACCAGCTACCGAACAGTGGGTCTTCTGCAGACTGATTTTCTTAGTGGACAATTAGCCTTATTGGTCATGACGATATGCCTCACAGCTACACGCCGTTAGACATCTTCTATTGTTATGGAGACAATTCACAAACGATTCAGGTTCTTAAGTGCAACTTTGCTGGAATTATTCGCGAAATTGAGTTCGAAACCATTAGAAATATGTCGATATTTGATGAATAAAACAATAACATTGGAGTACATTTTAGTACGCTGCCCTAAACAAGTAGCTTAAATAACTTGCATCTCTTGCATTTCATGTATGACACATTTGGAGAGCTTTTCACGTTCAATGAGCTTGCATGCATTTTACTTTTAGACTCACTCCACGTGACCTACAGTTTAACGACGATTTCGAACGTCATAGTTTGACAAGCATTAACAAGACTTGTTAAATATTTGACTATGCAAAGTGTTCGCCAAGCACATTGAAATTACCGGCACTCAAATAATCATAGGTGATTGGGTGCGGGCTTGAACCTACGATCGTGCGAATGATAGCTGTATATACTAATCATCGCGTCATGCTCGGTATTACACACTGTTCCTTAAGCGGTCACTCTGTTAAACTCTTCACAAAATTTTAATTTTCTTCAAAACTTAGTTTTCCTTCCAACAAACATATATAAAGAACAGGGTTATTCATTTTTCGGTTTTAAAAGTAAAATCAAATAAAACGCGCATACGAGTAAAGCTATGATTTCGATGAAACTTTTATTTCATTTTAATGCTTCTACCTTGTCATTATGTACGAAATACAATGTAACTTAAAGAGACGGTCACTGCATAGGTTGGAGCAGTGGATCCTTTTGAGGTTTCTGGTTTTTTTCATTTTCAAAAAAAAAAAAAAAAAAAATTCCGACCCAATGACAGCTCCATGTCCGGTTGAAAGTCCATGTTTGAATCACCTCTTTTGTAGTAAGTTTTAACTATTTTTCTCGTTTTTCGGTTGTTCAACGATCCATATTCGTAAATTTCAAACCTTTTACTAAATAAATAACACTTTAGATGACAGGTACTTAACAGCTGACAGCCTCGCCCGACCTGTATACATATTTTGATGTAAAATGAAAAATATAAAAAAATATTGCTTTTTATTATCATTTATAAAACTTGTCATAGATTTAAAGGCCAAAAGATTTACCGAGAGATTTACATATATTGAATATTATCACTAAAGTTATTGTCGTTACTATGTTTAATTGAAATACTGAAATTAAATCTTAATTCATTATTCAGTACTGAAGTATAATCTAAAGAATTTATGGTGGCTCTTCTATATATTATTTTGAATGTATATATGTACACTTCTGCCCAAGTATGGAAATGATTCTGGTGATACACAACCGGATGTATTTCAGTATATTTCAATATGTGTTGCTTAATTAGCCTTATTATGAAATTATTTATAAGATTTATATTTACTATATTGTATAACTTAATATTAAAATATATATTTAGTGCATTGCCTATTTGCAGATCTGTGGAGGGCACATGATCTTAAGCATGTCCTTTAAAACTGTCGAATTTTGATTAAGATAAGCGGCTTATAAGACCACAGTAGTGAAATGATCGCTGCGAATGGATTATTCTAAATTATTGGTCATTTTCTTGTCATTAAATTGGTTTAAACTTAACTGGTTGTTCTCATGTCTAGTCTTCGTTTCCAAAAATTAGGTATCATTTTCAATAACATTATTATGCGCTTTTTTAGATCAGTCAGTCTTTTTGGAGTATACATTGATTTATTGATGTACATCATTTCTTAAGATATATTTTTTCTCCACCGTCTTCTGACTTATGGGGCGAATCCACATTATCAGCTGTCAGTCAGCCAGTCAGTTCAATCCTATACAAACATATAAGCTTCACAAGGACATAAACGAATTCGAATTGACGTATCAGACTGTCAAAGGTAGCTTTATAGCCACTGAAAAGGTTGTTTTCTTGGGTCTTCCAAAGGACAATATGACAGTTGTGCATAACTGATTAGTTTTAGATATACCAAGTCTAAAATCCCATTGGTAAGGTTCAATCCAATAAATAAACCTATCAATAAACCTTCGTCTTTCAGATTTCACACTTGACATAACTTTATAAGCGTTGTGTAAAAGACTGACACCGTGATTGTTAGTCGGTACGCACACTAGGATCACCTTTTTTGAACGCAAGGCATAATCCTCTTAAATTCCAACAACCGGGGATGCATTTCTTGGGCCAAATTATGCTTATGAACTGATACATCGAGGTTATCACCTCATTAGCGACGTCCATAAACAGATCTGCCAGCAGGCCACCTGCGTCCCCGCAGCTTTGTTGCTCTTAAACCCTGTTGCTCACATTCTGGCTCGATACAGTGCCACCTACACCATAGTCGGTGATTGATATGATTCTCTCACATGTTCTACTATCTATCTTCGATCTATAGGGGGCAGCCCTGTTCTGTAACATTACTCTTTACCTCTTGTTAGAATTGTTTTGCTTTCTCTCTGTCCCTATTTTTTTCATATTCTCGCTCTCGCGCTCTTTCCACAAGCATGGCCTGCTTTTTTCTCTTCTTCTTATCATATATGGATCATTCTTTATCGTATTGGGCCTTTTCTTGCATACCCAGCGACGGGTTTTCCGGGAGTTGTCGTGATGCAGACTGTGGTCTTACCGTCTCCCAGTGGTCTTATCCGCTATGCTCGTACAATATTTTTAAGTCTGTTATTAACATCGGAATTCATGTTTTATGGGTTTCAGTAACAGGTATTACCTATTTAACTACGATTCATCGGTGTTAGCATGACATTAGATACTCGAACTAGTCGCATTGTCACATTAGCAACTACCCGTTGAATGTCCAGTGGCTTTGCCAAAGAATGTTTGGCCGAAGATTGAAAGTCGCGATTGCAGAGGGTTCTGGTTATCCATAAGTGAATAGCGGTCGGAGAGCCCAAATCGGAATTTCAGCAATACATATTTTGGTTCTTTAATTTCCTCAGTGATCCGGTATCCTTGCCTACCTTGCGTTCCTTTAAAAAATAAACAGGAATGAAGATCGAGACCTTATATTCTTCATTTAGAAAAGAAGACTATGCCAAAGGGCATTCTGGCGAACGTAATCTTTAGATCATCTCAAGCAAAGCATAAGAAGAATTAGAATTTTGACAAAAGATAATCTCATTATAAATTATTTCGTAAAGAATACAAATGTTTAAACTTTTCAGATTTCGTAATCTTCCCATTTAGTAATTTCTACGCCTTTAACTTATCTTTCCTTATCGGGACGAGTTTCGTTTTTGGCTATAGCATGAGGGGTTTATTAAATATTCGTCCTAAAAATATTATAATAGTTTCCAAAGCTAAGCTTAAGCTTGGCTAAGTTATGCCACTTAGAAATACACTAATGATCACCTTATGGCGCAATTTATGATGAATGTATTTTCATTTCAACAATCTGTCCTACAATTGATGGAATCTCATAATTTGCATGTGTGCAAAAACGGTGGAAAGTTCAAATAATTCTCATTAAATGAATATAAATTGCAAACAATTGCATCGGTTACAGTGCTAATGGGAAGGAGGGTGGCGGGATTGTATGACACAATCACATTCACCAACATATCATATTCATATGTGTGTACCAGTTCAATGTCTCGGTCTCAATGACATCTCAACACTCTAACATGAATATGAAAGCACATTCAATGAATATCCGGTTATATGACTTTGGAAGGAGGAAGGAGAACAACCGAAACCAAAACCAAACAATTTGCATGCCACAGACCCCCTCAACAACACATTTCGAATGTATATGAGAGTGTTTTTTTTTTCTTGCCGCTGCCGCTGTTGCTGCAGTTGCTTTGAAATCCCATTTGTTGAAATAATAATAAAAATGTTTAGTGGTTAAATGATATTAATACATACATACGTTCATACATACATACATGTGTATGTATGTGAAAGCACAAATACTCACATATTATGTGTATGTAAATGTGTATAATGTATAATGGCATCATAATTACATAAAAACCACAGCAAATGCTGTTGTGTTTGATATAAAAATGAAAATATATCGCTTTGTAAAACAAAAGGACCATCGTGTCCTCTTCTCTTTCCACGTCCGCGTTAGAGTGGAATCAGCCGCCGACCAACCCCCAGATAGACGAGTAAACTTTTAACACAATTTGGAAATACGCGCGCATTTCACCGTTTAAGCGAACAATTGAATAAGTCCCATACTAACAATCGCACTTGGAATTGTGCACTAAACAATGAGTGTCTCACATTTTGTGGGTTAAATAACATTTAAAATCATGTAAAACTCGAATTTTTCAATTCTCAATTTCTCTCTCCACCGATATTTTGCCAATCACTTCAGTTCCGTAAGTGTACAACAATCCAAACGAGAGACGAAACAAAAAAAAAAACGATGCCCTGAATGGCATCTCCCCTTTGAACAGCACGCTGAATCATCAACTGAATTGGTTTAATGCTCCTTTATTAACTCATGAATAAATAAATGCTGTCGCTGCCGTCCCAGGCCTTTACATTGTTTGACAATTGAAATGTCATTTTTGACAGCTGTCGATCTTAAAGCCGTTATTGCCATGAATCCCGCGAAAGGTATTGATGGCAGGACATTGTTCAATTTGTTATTGATACATTTGTTAAGACATTTAAAAAAATAATAGCCACATTTATGAATTATTAATTGGGAGTTGAGGCATAAAACTCTGCCACCGAGACAATTTTAGAATCTTGGAATAAGACGGGATTATCTGAAATGAAATGTCATATTCTAGTCATTCTTCTAATTTCTGAGACCCATCCGAAGCAAAGGAGTAACCGTTTTGATTAGTCTGTGACATCTGTGGCATCAGAGATGGTGAGAATTGCATGCAGTTCTGGTTAACATTCAATTTATGATAAGTGGAAGTTGATATAAGTTTTGTAGTTTCTTTTTCTTATGCAAATAATATTCATGAATTCTAAAGTTATGAAATTTAACAATCAGAAATAACTGAGATAATTTCAATATAATGAAGTCGTGGCCAGAGATGTAAAATTAAATTAAGACAATTTTTCATAACAACACTAGGCAACAGGCAGCTAATAACGTTTTGCTCCTATTCCATGGGGTATTCAATAAGATTATTGCAAACGGTAATTTTGGGTTGTTTGTCTGTTTGAGTAGTTTGAAATTTTACCATACTCATAATCGACATCAGCAGAGAATCCATCAATTGAACGACAGTTTGCAGGAATTACTTGTAGAACTTAATGCATTGTTAATGCCATGATTAATTGATTTTTTTGTATTCACAACCTGACTTTTCCTGAAAACAATTTTGATCATTCGGTACGCAAGCAAAGAAAAATTCCTTTCATTGCATTGATGTGGATATGGCAGAGCTTCCGCATTCATTGACCTTTCATTTATTTCTATTTTTAGATTCACTGTTGTCTGATGATGATTCCGAACACCATTTGAGAAACTTTCACCAGGCTTGGCGTAACCGCTTGATAACTACCTATCAAAGGAATACGAATGATTCAGTCAGGTCACATGTTCTTCGACCTTCGTTCTATCCTTCGTAAAACTTTGGAACAAAAAAAAATTATAAAAATGGACCAAAAATTATATCTAATGAAACGGGGTTTCCAAATAGGACGGGTCGATGTTGATAGTCCGTGGAGGCCGAGTTTTTTTTTTTTTTTTTTGCGGCGTCTGCCAAATCTGTTGTTTATTATTCAGTCACTGATCAAATCGGATCATCCTGTCGTGTAAAACGATTGATCAACAAATGATAAAACTTTATTATCAAAATGAGTGTTCGTTGTGCAAAACTGCGCACATTGCGCCCATTTTACGACAAAGGCGGTGGCTTTTCAAAATCGATTGTCTAATGTTTCGTGTCCAAATTTGAGACGGCCGTTTCGGCAAATAATCATCCAACTTCCGCTTGTCAAAGGAATGCCAAATCGGTTGAGAATATCGCCAATGTCCATGAAAGTGTACGGGAGAAGGCAGTCAATGCCTCGCCATGCATAAGAGCGAGTTTTTTTCAGATATTTTTCAGACTTCAACTTGGGCAATTTTGTGCCAGGACATGCGCCGGCAGCTTTACAAGATCCCTTTGATCTCAAAGTTAACGACCATATACAACGCCTTTTGTTCGCTGACTTCTCTGTAGAAAGATTGGAAGAGAAATCCCGAAATTCATTTTTGACGACAAAGAGGCGCATTTTTGGGTCATTGAAATTGCCCTATATTGGACAACGTGAATTTGGTGGCAATGAGTCCACATAAAAGCACATTTGGGAACAGTTTTTGGACCGGTGGCATCATTGATTCGCACTTCTTCGCAAATGACTAATGCTCCGAAAATCACCATCAATGGCGAGCGCTGCAAGCCAACGACAATCAATTTCTTTTGACTTAAATTGGGCAATATGGACGTGAACGGCCTATGGTTCCAGTAGGATAGCGTTACGCGTCACGCAGCAAACGCCACACAATGGGTGGTTTGGAAAATAAAAAATGGAAATAAATTTGCAGTTTCTAAACGTGTGATCCGATTTTGATAGAATTTCATATGGGTACAACAGAGGTGTAGTCGAGTTCAAGTTTTAAGTTTGGAATTTATGCTTCTAAAAGGGGGCTGGTCAACAAAGTCTCAAAGTATTGCACTTCAGGAATTTGAACATTTTAAAATAATAAATTTTTTTTGTAATTTCTGTCCAATTTGTGTATCAAAAATGTTACCCTCTATGTATTCCTTTAGCTGAGATCTTCAAAAAAAAGACACTACTTTATGTGTGTTTTATATCTTAAACTTCAAGAGTTATTCAACCTTTAAAATACAAATTTAGGTTTTTTCACTCACATTAGTTTACTTTTTTGCAAATACCGGAAACAAATTTTCCCAAATTTTTCCTGTTGTATGAATAACAAAATTCTAAGTATTTAGAAAAAAAAAATTAAAAAAAAGAAGAAGAACTTAGTCAAAAGTTATACGTAATTAAATTTAAAAATTAAAAAAATTCGATTTTTCGTAATTTTACCAAAAAAAAAGTACCTGAATTTTTTATGTTTAGAAACTGCACATTTATTTCCATTTTTCCACAAAACCATTCACTGTGCGCCACAATGGATGTTCTGCATGAAGGGTATGAAGGTATGGTTGTCTCTCGATCTCACCAAGGTCGTTCTATTTGAGTCCGCTAGACTTTTTCTTGTGAGATTTTCTGGGGAATTTAAAAATTTTAAAACGATACAACTTTTTAAATTTCTGTCTAAATTAAAAGATTTCATTCTGAATATATTCCCTTAGTTAAGATCTTCAAAAAAGCATTACTTTATGTATGTTTTATTTTTTACACTTTAGAAGCTATTCGACTTTTAAAATCTTTTTTTTTTGTTTTTTACCTACCTTAGTTCACTTTTTTGCGGAAACAAATTTTTCCCAATTTTTTTTTTACTTTTTTTGTTACAACAACAAAATTCTAACTATTTTAAAAAAACTAATTTAAAAATAGGAAGCACTTAGTCAAAACTTATATGTAATTAAAGTTAAAAATTAAAAATGTCGATTTTCCGCAATTTTCTCCAAAAGAGGACCTACATTCTTTTAAAATACAAATATTTCTATTTTTCATTTTTTTTTTTTTTTGCTAACAGCAGAAACTCATTGTTTCCAAATTTTTGTTAAGTTTTTTTGTTGTATTAATAACAAAAATCTAAGTATTTAGAAAAAAAAAACAATTTAAAAGAAGGAAAAAAATTAAAAATTAAATTAAAAATTAAAAAGGCGATTTTTGTAAATTTTTCCGAAAAAAAGTACCTACATCCTTTTATAACTACAAAAAAAATTGCTAAGAAAAGTATAATATTTTTATATTTTTCTGAAAGGTATCTTCATAACGGATATTGTAAAGTAAATGTTTTCTCAATTTCAATTTTTACGAGTACCACAACCTACCGAATAGGAGTTATTTTTAATAGAAATATCAATCGCAATGGATAATCTGCATGAAGGATATCAAGGTATGGTTACCCATATCTCTAGATCTCACCAATATCGTCTGATTTGAGCTCACTAGATTTTCTCTTGTGGAGTTTTCTGAAGACGCAGATCAATAAGCCAGAATAGATAAATGCTCCCAAGGTCAACATAACCCAGGCTATCGCTCAATCTCAGCCGGATCTATATGCAGAGTCATTGAAAATGTAAAACCATGGTGGACATTTGAACAATATTTTATTGCCCACAACATGGCTTACTTGGACCTTTCAAATAAGAAAGAATTTCGTCAATGTCTCGCACACAGCCTGTTTTATTCCATTTCGACATCGGCGACTCCTATTGGGAGTACCCTTTATTTGGAAACTGGTACCCACTTTATCAAATATTCAAGTAGGAAAAAAACATGCTGCTACAAAACAAGCAAGAGTTCAACATTCTAAGAGCTAACATAGTGTACCAAAATTGTGGGTCATGATATTAAAATACCTTGTGCAAAATATTTACCTAATACCTTAACAACGTTTAAGTTTTGAGAAAGTGACGACTTATGGGCGTGTTAATATTGCAGGGCAATGGATCAGGTTCGGCATAAATTGATTCGAACGGTCATTTTCTGTCATCGAAGTTCTCCAAGCTGATTTATTTTAAATTGTACACTATCTGATCGCAATCAAAGGTGCCCCTTCCAGATTTTCTAATTTCCTCCCTGCCTGGTATTTTGGTTCAGATAAATGTTGTCTGACCGCTGGAGACCGTGTGATTTCTTTTCGTGGAAGATGTTTTGTGTTTTTCATTATAAACATAACAAATTGTATGTAAATTTGCTCATCGATACCATACACATAGTTTGTTTTAAGTGTATTTGCAATAAACGTAAAAATTTCTATGAAAAAATGAGGCAAAATTATTGGGACAGCAAAAAACTATTCGTTATAAATATAGTTCATTATAACCGTATCTGGCATAAACGTATTTCTCCGAATACCAGATTAGTAATAGTCAATTTGGACAGAATTGTTAGTACATTTGTAACAACTACTGCTAACACTCGCCTCAGCATATTGGACATTGTGATGAAAGTAGTGAAAACAATTTCATTGAGAGAAAAAGAAATATAGATGCGTTATAGGTAAATCGTTTAAAAATCGAAAATAAAAAAAATTCGACTAAGCACCGTTGTTTGTCCCTCCGGAATATTATCCTTCAGAAATTTTGCATACGGGTGTTCTGTAGTCATAACTAAAGGTAATCCAACCTAGTAAAATCCCAACTGCATTAGCCAAATGAACAACTATTTCTGACTATTTCTTTACATTTTGCCAATAATAATTAGAATCATCTGACACTTTGTTAATTTATTTCTTATCTGAAGATGTAACATTCTTCCATTGTTCTGTCCGTATTATACACTTTTTACTAACTTCAACTTGACCTGGTGATTGCTAGAGCTAAGTAGATACTGTGTGTAGACTAACTGTAGACACAGTCAATTTTGATTGCAACTGCGACTATAAAGTATGGCTGCTTTCTGTTTTCTTTCTGTTATAGTGGAAATTTTTGTTTATTTCTGTTCGACGGATTTATGTTGTAAGTGGTCTTTGAATTTGACTAAATTGCCAATGCCGAAACTGACTGATTTAACTTGCTAACAATTTTCCAATCCGAAAAGATTGTATCATGTTAAAATTAGTTCGATTCGACCGATTTATGTTGTAGTGATCTTAAAAATTGACTGAATTGTTCAATGCCGAAACTGACTGATTTGACTTAATGGCAGTTTGCCTATTTAAAAAACTTGTGTCATTGTAGACATGACAGTTACTTTGACCGTGACAATTTGGGAATTAAAAAGCAAGTTATATTAAAGTATTTGAAGCTTAGTTAATGCATTTAATAAGAAAAACACCTCTCTTTTAAGAAATACAAGAGGTATTAAAAACCAAAAGCAGATTTCGAATACAAAAATTTCGTAACATAAATGCAACATCCCTCTAATTAAACCTCTTTGGCCTTAAGCACATTCCCCATCAAAACTATTAGTCATAACATGAGATGAGATAAAGCTACATTTTGCATTGACTAATAAAATTAACAAATAAACATTTTTTCAAACTGTCATTGTGTAGAAAGAAGATTCTATCAACATATATTTTTATAAGATTTGTTTTCTCAACACATTATTATTATTGGTCACGTGCTGACTATTCGATGGAAGCTCTACAATTTCCTCTGAATCAATATCGAAACAAAGATGTTAACACTGTCACTGACATCGGAATACGTTGACCTCCGTTCACAGAAGTCATGAACAATAAACGAACCAAAATTCAATTTAAATTTTAAAAGAAAATCTGTTGTGATCTCTTGCGGTTTCATTCAACAGCAGTTGTTTGTTAATTATCAAGAAATTCGTCACAGTTATTCTTAACAAATAAATTAATTGCAAATCTTAAAAGGTTTCTTCCTCTCCACCTTGCGCCCCGGACAACTCTACCTACTAACAACATCCACCCACCCATCTGCCAGCTACAAGCAAGGAGACAAAAGCCAAAAGTCATAATAGTCAAGTGGCGTTGTTGGCTGTCACTGGGGTTTGTTGTCTGGTAATGGGGTTTTGAACCAACTTTTGACAAATGTTTAACCAAAAATACTAAATAAATTTCGAGGATATAAGGAGAAAAGCTTGTGAAACAATAGAATTGTATGTAAGTAAGTAATTGTCTGCACGTCGTGGCAATATCATAAATTAAGAACGTTGTATCAATTCTGAAATTTCATTAAGACAAATTATTGTCTATCAATATGTTGCCATACGCTCGGTCACGGAAATTTTGCTACTTTCAAACAACCACTTCAGCTTTTTCCACCGCCCCGTTCGCAGCCTGATTCCAGCAATAAACTTGCAAAGAATCACAACACAATTTTACCCTTCTGCCTTTGATTAGCCTTGGAGAAAATCCTTTTGTATATAGCCAAAGGATGCTGTCAATGTTGTTTAGTTCTGGTAGAAGGAAACTGTAAACAATTATTGTTGTTATTGTTGCCGATGCTGTCGTTGTTAACAAGTGTATACGCCACCTTCAAGGTAAATTACTATTGTATTATTACAGTCTTTGCTTACATCCATCCACCCTCTTCCTCAGCCACCCATCTCATTTGCCGCATCCTTGTGCGTTGTATTTAAACAACTTCCCCTTTGGCTGGAGTTGCCTGGGAAAATTTGTGACTTCAGTTTGTATTCTTATGTTGGTTGAGTGAATGCCTAATCAGACGAGGGCGGACTGATGATGGCTCAATGATGGTTGATGGAAAAAAGCAGTGAAGTAATTTTGAAATTTCTAAAATTTATTTTCAACAACATTGCAACAGTTTGCAATAATGTTTTGGGGCGATTTTGTATGCTCAATAATTTTTAATTAATTAATTAATTACTTTATGCTATACAAATTTGTGCGTCAAAAGTGTTAACTTTCATCATTAACACAATATTTCGACTGAATCTCTCCTGTAGGAGGAGATTTATTTATTTTATAATACGATACAAGAGTTGAGATTTCAAAACAAAATTCGTTAATGTGTATGGAATAATAACAATATAACAAAAGTGTTTAATATTTACTAGACAACGGAGATTCCAAAGACCAGATATGATGTTCTGCCTAAATAATTTTAAAATATTTCGGGCACGAAATTCGCATTAACTTACTTCATATAGGTAAAAAGTGTTTCTATATTCTGTGGGGGGTTTTGTGGATAGGAAACACATTACTTGAGTTATAATACAAATCAATATTTTCCACCGAAAATTACTTTGTTTGTTTTACAAAATAATTGTTAAGGGCGTTTGTAACATTGGGCTGTATCAACGAAGAGAGACTTTATTCCTGCTTAATAAAGTTTTGTAATTTCAGCCATATTTGCAACAAGTTATCCCGAATACGTTTTATTATGCAATTTTTGATTTTTATCACAAAAAAATTAATGTACAGGATAGCAACTCATCTCAAGATAGAGACACCAGTAATTTTTTTTTCCTCAATAACCGTACAAAGATTGGATTTGCAGAGTTTGGTGTAAATCGGACAATGTCTTCTGTCCCAAATCGAACATGAAAATTTGTAATTTTGCAAAGTGCGCAAAAAGGATTTTTTTCTATTTTACTGTGCAATTATTTTAACGGCATAACTAAAATTGTCATTACGGACCAAAGTTAATGATTTCGTAAACAACGAATAAGTTTGTAATTATAGCATATACGAGAGCGGTCCCAACTTAACTGATCTAACAAAGCCGGCACACAAAAGTTGGGAAAAATTGTCTTTATATTTCAACATAATCTCCTTTCAGCACGATACACTTCTCTCAGCGACATTCAATAGCTTCTATACCCTGTTTATATTAAAACTGTCAAACTCCTTAAAAAAGGCATAAACCGCAGACCCCATCTCTTCATTGTTGGCAAATCTTTAACCACCATTAGCCATTTTTTCAAGTTTAGGAATAGAAAATAGTCCAAAGAAGCTAAATCTGCAATTCGAACTTTAATTCATTAATTTTGGCCATCGCAATAGTGGATTGGATGTCTTGATGAAACAACACTATCTTTTTTCGCCAAAAGCGGCCTTTTTACCATGATTTCATCACCTAAAAACTTCAATAAATTATCGTAATATAATAAATAAATAAATAATAAATAAACTATAATAAAAAAGAAAGAACAATAAAAAATCCCATGCGCAACCCAAAAAACAGACGCCATTACCTTGCCTGCAGATGGAATCGTCTTCACCTACTTCAGGCATTTGTAGACTTCAGACTTCGCCTCAGGTGTGAAGTGGTAGAACCATGTCTCATCCGTGATTATAAATCGACGCAAAATTCGCCTTTATTGCGGTGAAACATTGCCGAACGCTCTACTGAAACATCTTCACGACACTGTTTTTGCTCTATTGAAAGCAAACGCGGCACCCATCTTGCGCACAGCTTTCTGATCTTCAAATCATCGGTCAGAAAACAATGTATAGCACTTTCTAAAATGTCTATCATTTCAGCTAGTAGGAGCAGACTCCTCTAGGATAGAATCTAGCTCGGCTTTAATATTGGTTGGGCTGAGATCTTTAAAACGGAAATATTAAATTACATAACGGTAACCAATTTTTCCCATGTTTACAAATTCATTGATATCGTTTACTTTTGATGGCTCCAATAAAAATACCAAACAACGTGGCGCCTTGAAACCTAAAATATATGTTGTGTAAGGTTGCCACTTTTCAGAAAAGTAATTTTTTCCAAACTACTGCCACCATCTAGTCGACCTGACGTGGCTAGTTTGGACCGTCCTCATGCCTTGAATGGTAAGTCGATTAGATCCCAATTTACCAAATTGGTAGTAGAGAAGCATATACAATAGTTCTTACCGTAAGATGCAAAAATGACATTTTGACATATTGATTTTGAATTCTATAAATACAATTTCTAATTTCAACGAACCAAGCTAAGTTAATGTTTTTCGAAGTTGATACGAACAAATAACTAATTGCGGGCCAATTTTTAGCACAATCTGTCATATAATTCGTGCACTTGCGCGATCCCAACGAAATATTATATACTTAAGAATTGAATTTTTTAAGAAAGTCTATGTTGAAAATATCAGCATATAGTGATAGAAAGAGTTCAAAACGAGCCGCAGTGTGAATGACGATTTACATCACTATTATTAGCAAAAAAAAAAAAAAAAAAAAAAATGCCGAATTCATGCCGCCTGGCCATATAGTGGAAAAACAGCGCCATCTGGCCGTACTGAAGTGTTTGAGGGCGAATGCACTTTGCGGGAAAAGTTTGTAGTTTCCTCACCATAATGACGCACAATTCAAGCACATCTCTTGTCTATTTAATGGTCCTCCGCAAGCTCAGTTTGATTATTTTCTGTTCCCACGACTCAAGTTGCTACTTCAAGCATTATAATGAAATAAAAATTTCATCGAAATTGCAGCTTTATGTGTATTATATTTAACTTTAACCCATTACTTCTTCCTTCGTTTAAAACACAATATTGACATCCCATTTTTGGTACGTAAAACATATATGAAGTGTCAGGATTAACCCGAACTTGAACTTGGTACCATTTCAGTTATGCTACTGTGAAATTTGAACGAAATTAAAATCTGTAAAACTAATCTGAATTAAAATATATATTAGCTTTTTTTCTCAGAATACCACATTAATATCGATAATAATGAGCGAGCTGTTTTTGGTCTTGGCTCTCGTTGACTCTTCCATTAGGACGATTGGGCTTTGGTTTCGATGTCATAACAATATACCCATGATTATTCACCAGTTATGACCCTTTTAAGCAAATCTGGGTCATTGGTGACGTCAATCAACAATTACTGAGCGATGCTCATGCGACATTGTTTTTGGTCAAGATTCAGCAATTTTCACGCTTTGTTAATACGGATGGTTAATCGGACAGCGTTTTATTTCATATGAAAGAGAATGAGAAAAACTGGGAGTTAGAGAGTGTATAATCCAATGACTTCAATTTATTGGCAAGGTTTTACCTTTTATTTCTGGGGTTCACAAAATGGAGATTATTTTACCAAGCAGGGACTTTAAACGTTCAAATAAGTAGTTTATACATATATCGAGTGTACTGATACTTGGGCGAGAGTTAGAAGACCGCTTTATTACACTGCTAGAATGGTGGAGTGAAAGCTCTTTTCTTAACCGTGCTGGGCGTGTCTTTAAAAATTGAAACTTACAACTATTAGGGCAAGGAAAATTTGTGCACGTAAACACGCTTCATGGCCAAAATTTCCAAAAAAATTGCATGGCATGAGCCAACCGATATGCCGACATCCTCAGCAACTTCTCTAATTGTGATTCGACGATTCCCCATAACAATTTTCTTCACTTTCTCAACATTTTCATCGGTTGTTGATGTGTTGGGGCGTCCAGGGGGAGCGTCTTCTTTCACATCTTCTCGACCTTCTTTTGACTCAGAGTACTCTCACCGTATGCCACTGTCAACATTTCAAGTGTTTTTGAGAACTTAACTCCATTTTTTACACAAAATTTGATGCAACTTCTTTGATCCATTTTTTTCGTTAGCAGAAAATCGCCGAACACGCAAAGCACACGCAATTATGCTGTATTGATAAAACCGTCAACATATCTTCCAGACGAGTGTAGCAACATAAAAAAAAATAATAATCGAAAGTCGAACGTACGTAGCCCGCAAAATTTTAAAATTCACCGTATTCTTTTAACACACCTCGCATATTTTAGAATACAAATCAAAGTAATGCAATACATTGTCTCTGCCTTGCAATTACCCATTTATGTCGCAAAACGGTACTTATCTGGAACTACATATCATCAGATCAATATGCGGTACATAATAAATCTATTATTGGGCTATAATTTTTCAGTAGCGTTCGCCATTACCTATAACAAGACCATAGAAATAAAAATTATTTATTATGCTATTATTAATAGGGGAATATGTAAATAATGATAAATAACAGGGCATTCATATCACTCATGACACAATGATTCCACTCAATTTCTGAATCATCTCTCTAATCGGATAAAAAGAGGAAGAGAGGAAGAATCGCTAGAGAAGAATCGCTACCATTGTAATTATTTTTACTTATTTGTTACCATTTGTTACTTATCTATTATTATTTATTTATTGTCATAGTTCTGGCTGCAAATCAAATTTTTTTTTAAATAAATATATTACGATAACGACATTTTCATTTCACTTAATGTTCCAACGCCGTCAGGCGACGATCATCCGTACTACTTTTATCCAGAGAGAATAAAATTCTCTTGATATATTTCTTTACTTTATGAACAAGACATACCATTAACTATAACAATCTATTCCGGATTATTTTTTATGGTTTAGTAACTGTATTGCGGTATAAGTTTTCCTATTACGCTTCTTTCTTTTAGAGTAAAATTTTATTAAATACACATATTTTTCGATTAAAATTCGATAAATTATTATACATCATTAAAGCCTTTGCCACAAATTTTATCAACAATTTTCGAAAAGTATATACATATATATATAAACGTTCATAAACATTCACCATCATAGATGAAAGGATATTTAGTTGAATGGCAACTACCTGTATAGTATCTACCCAAACTATGTATTAGCTCTCGCACCCCTCCTCGTAAAGTGAAAATTTCATTTCAATTAACGTTTTCGTTGTCACTAACTAAATATGCGCTCGTGTTATCTTCATCAAATATCTGAAACCGTCGTTGTTGTTTTCACCCTTTAGGGCTATGTTGTTACCATCATCATCATCATCATCATCATCGCCATTGCCATCGAATTCACCAACATCATTGTTGACGCTGTGGTATTATTCACCGTGTTGTTGTTGTTGTTGTATTTTATAATTACATTAATATTTAACGATGCCCAACAAATCCCATCAGTTTTGCCCATTCCACAGACCAACCCAGCACAACACGTCAAACAGTCGTCCACAATACTCGTAGTCAATTGAATGACTGAATGGATGATTTTAGCAGGAGAACGAGTGACCCCTCGTGCATCTCTTCCTTGTGCCTCCTGTGAAATGACCCTTATTATTGCCGCATTCCGTTGTTGTTATTGTTGTATTCAATTTGTTTATACATAACACAAGCATTATGCAGTTTTATTGTTGCTACTGTTGCAATTACAAAATTTTGGGTGAGGAAGAAGGATTTAAAAGGCGCTGTTGCCAGTCTGGTAAGGTAGAATCAAAGCTTACCTTGGCATTCGTTAAGCCATTAGTGAAAGATCTTCCTGCACACATTCCTTGCTAAAAGTCGTTCTATAATTCTTAGCTGTAAAATAGACAAAAGTATAACAGCATAAGCTAGTCCGAAAATAAATAGAATTCATGTAAGCTCACTGAATGTGAGAAGTTCGCCCATATCTCACTCATTGGATGCAAGGAAATTTCTTTGTTTATAACGTCTTATAAGCCCGAAAGTTAAGAACGATTTTGAGTACAGAATACAATTTTGCACCATTTAATATAAACAGAAGCCTATTAACAAACCTATTTCAAAAAACGCTGCTCCTATAACAGCTATTTTTCTTTCAAAACGTTTAACTAATATTACTTTCAATGCTTCGAAAAGAATTCTTTCCCTTCTTCATTTCCCAAATAGCTGTGGAATAAAAATGGACCGAAGAGTAAATTTAGGAGCTCTTACTTTCGAAGACTATAAGTATGGGTTAAATCAGTACAAAAACTGTAGTCAGATGAACAAAGTATGTCCTTTTTGCCACAAATTAGCAGACTTGTGCTGTAACCAGCATTTTAATGCAACCATTTGAAATATTTAGGACCTTTTACATAAAAATTTATTAATTTTGTTTAATTTATTTGCAAATTGGATTTTCATAGCAAAAACACCATACAAACCTTTTATAAATTGTCCATTAATATCAATGTTATTGTGTTCACCATATGTTGTGTTCTTACTTATTCTGAAATAGTGCTCTTACAAAGTGGTATTTTTGACACGGTGGATTTCACAGCTGCTCGTCGTTATAGGGTGGATACTTGCCACTGTAAAAACACACAGAACTATCAACATAATTATGGTCGTGTCAAACAAAAAAAAATTATATATATATAAAAGATTCCCAAAGCTACACAGTCGCATTCACACATTTATGAAGACGATCATCTAATCATTCCCATTCATTCATACCAAGTCCATTCGATCTGTCCAATAGTCTGGGCTCCACGCCCCATCCGCACCTAAATATGTACAGCCTTTGTATTGCTCCTGAGCCATTAATAATCCGAGCAATACCCTTCTATAACGAAATTATCCGTCTACTCCAGTCCGTCTGTCCTATGTCCAATAAAATGTTTCATACTTATCTATTTTGTGGACAGTAGTTTTGTAGATCAGCAAGTACTATATGTAAAGCTGTATCTCGCGATTACAAATTACAAATACGAATATATTTACTTAACAAATTATTAAGGCTGACGTCAAATCATTTTACAGTATTCGACCAATTGTAATACAAGATCTTGTTAAGCACGGTCCCAGTCGTATTTACTGCAGCTAACTCTAATTGTCATCTCCATAAGCATATGTTGTTTGATGTAAACTTTTCATTGGAGGCGTGGATGCCCAGTGTCATCACCCACGGCTTCAAATAATTTGGCCGCATAATGATGCTGAACGTAGCTTTATACTCATACATTTCAGTTGTGTGCTCTTAAACCATGGTCCTTAAGCTGTTATGTAACCGTAGTAAGTGTATTCTCTTTCCACTCTTCTCTCCTGCTTCCTCCGATACTATTTCTTACATATGCATTGCTTTGAATTGCTACCTAAGAAATGGAAAAATGCGACCTATCCATCTATGTATTCCCCATACGAATAACTATTTAGATCCATACATCCTCACTTTCTTCCATTTTTTTTATATATTGTCTTTTTTTTTAAGTGTGTTATGAGATATCCATTTTGTAGCTTCAAAACCGCCGGTCTGGCAAGACTGTTAGATATTAAATACCTTCCATTTGAAGTGCTATTTATTTAGTGAAAGGTTTGTCATTTAAATATCGATCGTTTAACAACCGAATAACGCGTACAAATAGTTAAAATTTACAACAATAGTGGTGATTGAAACTTGGGTACTTTTTGTGCAAGGAATTGGCAAAATTATAAAGAAATTTGATTTTGGAAAAGCCATTGCATCCGGAAAAGTGACTGTTTGGAGCGTATTATGGTCTGGAGGTGTCATTGGGTTAAAGTTAAAGCTATCAAATTTATCTCTCGATTACATATTACAAATATACTTCACAAACTTTTAAAGCTGACGTTAACTCAACATTAATTAAGCATTAACGAAATCATGTCTACTAAATATTAGCAAATTGTAATATGGAAGCCGTATGGAAACGTGTTCAAACCTAGTCCACTTCCAATCAGATTAGTTTGATACGCGATAAAATCGGAGAATGTACGCTAAATTTGATTTGATTGCGAAAAAATTCGTGACTTTGATAAGCGTTTATGTATAACTTGGACGATCAATGAATGAGGGCTATACAAAAAAAAAAAAAAAAAATGCACCGATGTTGCCTATTTTCAATAAGGTTCATCCTTTGGGGCAATCAAAATATATGTACGAACTCATATCGAAATTATTTTATTATTGTGACCTGTATCGCATTTACAGGAATTCATGGAAAGATAGATGGAAGGATATCTCTTAATCAAATCAAAAATTGATTCTGAGTCGATCATTAGAATTATGTTAATTCTATAACTTGTATTTTTGAGTGTTACACTCAGCAACTTTAATCCAATAAACTTAAACAACGTCTGGCGTGGAGTACAAACATTTCAAGTAATTAAAAATCCGTTGCAGAATCATTATCGTCAAATGCCAAATCCCACACATTCCAAAAAGAAGAACGCTCATGAAGAACAGAATATGATTACATTGCAATGAATGTGTAATGCATGATCACATTTTTGAGCGATATTCTTTGATCTTCTTGTTTTCAATCCGCAGCGTAAGTTCGGATGCGGACAGTTGTTTACCTGCCAACAAAGCTGCTCAAATATGGGGGCAATGAGTAGACCTTTGACTACACTTTGCGGATGAGGATTTGGAAATGAGAAGTTGATAACCAACCATGTAATCACAATATGACGAATCTTATGAAGCTGCTTTCAGTAGTCCGAAACCGCAAAAACTGGTATTCCCTCATTAGCTGGTTCGCCTCAATGGAAGGACACTGGGCGAGAGCAACAAGCAATTTGTTACCAATCTCATCCTTAGACAGAGAATGACGTGCGATCTCTTCAACATATTCAACGAATTCATACTGACGAAATCTGTAATCAACATGAATAATACATCATTCACGAAAATTTGCGTTCTCAGAATATGGAAACAAATTGGTAACAAAAATTGGGACAAAACCAAGTTGTGTGTTTCAACAAACATATGGTATATTCATTGGTAATGCTCTATGAACTGTAACTTTGGGGTTGTGCAAAAGTTTCTTGATTTGACTTCATTGACTCAGTCTGAATAATAGGAAGATTATAAATTGCTAACAGATGTTATTACGGCCTCAGAAGGCGATTAAACGAATACACCTTTCTCGACGATCCAGTGGAAATATTTGTCAAGTGTTTTTATTGCAAATCAATAATTATAGTTTCTTTATGAGGCACAAGATTTTATTTCGATCTTTTTTATATTAAAAAAAAGTCCTGTATTTGTCCTTTGGGCGTATTAAGAGCTTACTACTTTCGAAGATACATTAGTGATCCCGGCTGCAAAATACCCAATCATGTTTACATGAACTATTTTTAGCATATTTTTAATGAATATATACCTTTCCAAACAATTCTGATTATATAACTATAAAATCTTACAATCTAGTTTTGCTAAGTACTATAAAAATGAACCTACAATGAGGCCCCTTGTAAGCAGCCACTGCTTCCCTGTCTCTCCGATTTCATGCACTGCTATCTCGATTACCGAGTTGTGTTTGTTGCACGCGCTGACATTTAATTAAATGCGCCTATGGCTAAATCATCATCGACATCACCATCATCGTCATCATTTATGTGGCATCGTTCCACCAGCCACATGAACATATTCATCCGCCCTGGAATTGAGCAAAGCTTCTGCCCGTTCATTGTTGTTGGTGCTTACCAAGCAAAGTTTGCATTTTGCAAAAGCGTCAACATTGAACGACCGCCTAAATGTTTGCTGGGCATTTGTTGCACGACCATTTTCACCTGTTACTGTTGTTGCGGCTGCTGTTTAGCGTGTATGCGCGCGTTTGGGCCACCGTTTTACAAACCACTTGTCCGGGGAGAGGCAATTATTTGAATTTTCCGTATAAAAAAAATACAATTGCCATCGGCTATTTCTGTAGGTTTTTGCTACTGACGCTGTTGCGGCCGACCGTTTCTGTTGTTTTTTATGATTGTGTTTAAGCAAAAAATTATCAGACAATTGTAATGTGAAAATGAAATTGTAATCTGTGGCAGCTTCCATCAGCGGGCAACATGATGAGGGTGTGCTTATAATTCCTATCGAATGTATGCTGTATATACTAAAAAACCTAATGTACATATATACGTACGAGTATATTTGGAACGATTCCATTCTTAACGACGATAATCAAAATAGTCTTGCAGGACTGTGACTTTTTTGAATAATATAGCCCGTTAAATTTGAAAGTTCAACAAGGCGCCAAATTCGAAGCAAAACAACAACTTCAACAATTGTAAGGCTTTGCATATAAAGAAAGGAAAAAATCTGAAAAAAACTCATTTCCAGGTCGCAATCTAAGTGTTTGTAGAAGCTGAGGAACATTAGATGTGGAAGGTACTCTCCTGAGTATGTGACGTAAAGGGGTAATAAACCTATGTGCACCAAATAGCCACATAGATCGATTGGTCTTGGGCATCTAAGTAAAATAATTGCATCAAAGAGAAAACTCTCTCAAATCGGTTCAAACAATATTTTCAAACAACCCCAGTTCTAAATAGTTTAATCAATTCCATAACTTTCATCGACCTTTTTTTTCAAAAACATCAACCATTTTTACTCATTCAAAAGTTGCTGTTTCTTCTATTTTTACAGTCTTTCCAAATGTTTTTTATATGCTAACTTGCGGGATCAGGGTTGTCCAAATGTTGTTTATACTCACTCGACTCAATCGAATAAATGTTTCACTTGACTGATACCAAAAGGGGTCAAGTCGAAAGATGTTAGATCGCACACTTTTTGCCATCAATTCACTTCTCTAAGGTATTACGTAAAATTTCACATGGTGGAAATTGGATGAACACTAAGTTAAAATTTTTTCCGGATATGTGGCAGAGCCCACGGCGGTTTTAAGTGAGTTTCGCCGTGAAGACCTCACCCATGGTGTGCTGATCACACTTGGCATATTACAATACGATCGCTGGTGCCCCTCTGAGATAGCCCAAGTTGACTTGGGCGATCTAGGAATAGGAGCCGACAATTATGAAAGCAAACTACCACAACTGGCAGCACTTTCTTTCAGGCAGAAGATACTAAATTGATTATGCTAGTATGGAACGTAATCCCTATTAGCGGAGGTGAGTTGCAAAATACAACTCCACATTCAAGCATAAAAACTCTACCAGTGACTTCGATTTCAACCAACAACCCGTGCCGGCTAAACTCACGGGAGGAAGCTGCTACCAAATTTTGATTTATACACCATATTTCAAGGGATTGGTCGCCCTGCAGCAAAAAGCATACAGCCAGGAAATGTTTACATACCGGTAAATGGAACGGTTGATACTACATTGCAAGGGTGCAGTATCTTCGCCGACTGGAGACGGAGAAAACCTCCAAAACCCCTCCACTCGGCGATAATGAAAGCAACCATGACAATCAACCCTCAGGTCAGACTGCCTCGAAAAGACCGACTCAGACTCACTTCCTACAACTACGTCGTTTTGTTTTTCCACCATTCATCGTAGAGTGGAGGCGAATATGTCCTTCTATCTTCTAAACTACTAAACTACTTCAAAAGAGA